>JAOEHY010031871.1:0-27902 GCA_025447955.1 Psilopsiagon aurifrons | reverse complement strand
CCCTGGGCAACCCATTCCAGTGCCTCACCACCCTCACAGTAAAGAATTTCTTCCTTATATCCAATCTAAACTTCCCCCATTTAAGTTTGAACCCATTACCCCTATCACTACAGTCTTAATGAAGAGTCCCTTCGCAGCATCCCTACAGCCCCCCTTCAGAAACTGGAAAGGAAATACTGCTATTGAATAAAAAAAAACCTACAGAGCGACGCAAGGTACAAGATTTACTTTTGCTTAAGGAGAAAATAGCAGGTTTGTTTGGATTTTGTTACTTTTTTGTTTTGTTTTGTGATTCCTCCTAAGAGTTTTGCCTAAATTCTTAATTGTGTGCAAGTGCCAGGCTACACTCCTCAGTTTCAATTTCCAGGAACAAAGTTTTCAAGTGACAATAAACTTTAAATACAGTTAAAACAAAATTTGCTACCCACTGGAGCCACCCTTGGCATAGCCAAATAAACATGCTTTGTCCATAGTATGGCTAATACTTTAATGAGCGAAAAAAATCCCCTTCACTTGATTATGCAACTGGATTCTCTTGGAATAGCTTCAAAAAGCTCTTTAATGAGAAGTCTGTAACAGTTGAACAAAGTAAGCATTTCCACTGGTGGGAAAATAAGCACAGGCAATTCTGCATTTGACATTGCAACAAGAGACAGAACGACAATCTGCTGTGTCAGGCTCATAAGGATGCAGCACATGGAAGCAGTGTGCCATGCCACTTCTGCATTCCCTGGGAATGAGGCATGATTTCATTGACAGCATCAGGAAGAGTCAGGAAGGGTAGCAAAATAACAATGAATGGATTTTGTTTAGTCCCAGGAATGCACTGCCAGCACTACAGTGATCAACAATCTGGATTAATATTTCATCAAACTTTTAAAGGGAGTACGAGAGATGATAAAATGAGAAAGAATTTCCCAAGTAGGAGGAGAACTACTTCCACTGCTTTAGTTTGTAGTGAAGAAAGTAAGAAGTAGCTTCGCGTTTCTTTCTGTTTGAACTTGAAAGCAATACTGTTTGTTCCCCAAGCAGTGCAATAGATGCCTTGGTAGCTGTCTCTACTCCCTAACATAGCAAAAAAAGAATTTAAACGTCATTTGAAGCAGGAAGGCTGTCCAAAGGCAAGCTTTCAAACATACACTTCTTATAAAAATCTGTCTGTGCACAATCATTGCCTCAGATAACAGGAAAACGTAAATTTAATGCTATTGTACTGATACAATGCTTTGAAATAGCGTATATCTTTTGGAATCAAAAAACCAGTCTTCAGTTCAGCTCTGTCACTTTGAAATCTGTCTTCTCTTTAAAAAGTGCCACTTTGTTTCAATAGTGAATGTTTCCAAATGCAGAAGCCATCCAGTTATGATAACATCTTGATCACTGAAATATCTCTTGCACTAACAAACCTCTTCTGGATTTCGATGTTGTGAAAGGTGCTAGTACCTTCACAGCATGGGAGAAGCACAGCCCTTGTCTCATGACACCGTGCTCTCCACAGAGAGGGGTTAGCTGTGAGTGTGGTTTGGTATCCCTTTTAAAAAACACAAACAAAACAAAACAAAACATCACCAGTTATGATGTCAATCTGCTTGGAAAATTGGATACAGAATGTTGGGTTCCTAACTACTTAATTTTGGTGTGGGTGGCAGGTTAGACTCTTTTTAGAGTGCCAACTCCTCAGTGCCACGACGCTGACTGCAGGAACTTGAGAGCATCCAGCACCTCAAAAGCACAGACCTAAATTGCAAAGAGCAACTACTTGGAAAAAGCTGTCAGTCCAAATTCCCTCCATCCATACGCCTATGTTTGCCTTAGCTGGGCTTGCAGAAATGCCTTCCTTCATTCTAACATCCTCGTGCTAAGTGATGCATGGTTTAAAACTCAGACATGACCTTGCATGTGCCTACAGTTTGCTGGGGCTCCACATGCAATAGATCACTTTGCCGTGGGGGTTGCTAAGTCATACGCCCTCATTGCAAACTTAAGGTTTTACCTTTTTCGGGTATTAGCAGTCAAACAATTAACCTGAGAGTGCCTGGGAATTTCAGAAGGTTGTGGGATTCCGAGAACTTAGATTCCTTTGCCATGTCTAGCCTGTCAGAAAAAAAATCCCCAAGGGGAAATAACACAGTTTCACAGCTCAACAGCAGTGAGAGTAATTCTCTTGGCATTAACCCTTTCCACCGCAGCAGCAGGCACAGAAAATACCCTTACAGCAACCAGCAAACATATCAAGCACGTAACGTATAACATTTTCCTCTTGGCTAACACTACTCTCCCTGTGTCTCTCCCACAGCATACAGCGTCGGCTGTCTTTGCAGCTGCCCATTCTTCATCATGCCTACTTGCCATCCATAGGAGGAGTTGATGCTAGTTGTGCCAGTCCCTGCGTAAGCCCCAGTGCCAGCCCTCGGCACAGACACGTGCCACCTTCCTTCCGAGTAATGGTTTCGGGGCTGTAGGAAAGGGAGATTAGTGCTTCCTGAACTGCTTTTAAGTACTCAATGACTGGACTACAATTTGACCTAGAACTCTGCTACAAACATGCAACATTGGCTCTTACTGCAGAGGAACTACTGCTGAGGCCGTCATCACAGGAGTGCCTGTGTAACTCATGTGGGAAGGCAAAGGAGATGGACACAAGGGGTTTGATCTGTAGCCTTATTCATGGAGTTTTTATTTCTTCACATAGAAGTCACCGAAAAACGTTTCTTCCCAAATTTCTACTAGCAACAAGGAGGATGGGAAATATGGATCTTGCAAAAAAGACACTAGGAAAAACAAAACAATCAAATGTCACTGAGCTTTATGTGGCTCCTGAGAACATGCAATTCTACACTGTATCCATGTAAGGAAAATACAATGGTTGAGCTATAACATATTTATTGAAATAGATCCACTCATTTTTACAAGAGTTGTGTTAAATCACTGGAAGCATTCTGCACTGGTTAGTCTTGCTTGTTTCCATTTCAGGGATGGTGTTCGATAGGAAAGGATTGTGAGAAATGGTTCCTCGGGTGTCATTGAGACTCTGCAGTGCTGTGAGCAGGGTCACCCTTAACCTGCAGCTGTAGGCAAAACCCAAGCAGAGGCTGAAGCTCCAGCTCCAAGTTGTCTGAGCTGGAGGGCTGCTGGTTGGGAGCAGAGCACTTCACCCTTCTACAGGGATGAAGGTAGTGACTGCAGACCATCTGCAGCTTTATTTATAGCAAAGTTTCTGCACCTACTTCAGAATAAACACCACCAACTGTATTGTACTAAACTGTCAGTGAAAGTCCTAGGGATGGTAATTCAAGAAGCTGAGGACAGATGGGTAGTAAAGTCTTAATGTCACAGGATGGATTGTTTTTCATAGTTTGTTTGAATTATGTTACACATCACAATAAAATTAATTTAGTGGACTTGGGGGGGGAGGGCTTAGGGCACAGCACTTTGCTGCTGCAGCCAAAGCCTGCAGAGCACATAGATGTGAATATACACTATGTTTGCTTTGTACCTGCGTGTGATAGTTGTAGTGGATAATGGAGAGGACAAATCAAATTTACCAATAGAATATTTTATCTGAATCCTAAAAGGACTGTAAAAAAGCAATGGGTTTTAATACATTAGCTCCATCCCCTGAACCAAATTAATTAGGATGAATGATAGTAGCATACTGTCTGGACCAGCTCTGGAGCCAAAACCTCAGGCACAGGTGAGACAGACATGCAGCTTCTTTTTCCAAGGGACCGGAAAAGGAAAAGTGGCATCTCACTGCCAGGGCTGTTTGCTGAGAGTAGGGGGGGAAAAAACACATGAAGCACCCACTGGGCTCTCAGTTTTCTCTGACCAATACCTGTGCACCTCCGACCAAACCTTTGGAATGACATTCTTATAAGGGATTACAAATCAGCAATGACTGAAGCACAGCTGTAGAGGTTTATTAGCTGAGGGACTTAACCACAGCTTTGAAAGCTAGCATAAATCTCCATTAAAAATAAAATACGCCTCATAGTGGCCAAAACCAACTTGAATATGTATCTAAATCTTACAATCAGGAGCATCACAAATTATTTCACTTGGCACATACAGTAAGAGAGGTTATGGAAATATCTGTAGCTTTTAGAACAAAACCGTGTAAGTATAAACACAGTAAAATAGAACTCATTACTCTGTTTAAGCACTAAACACTGACGTTGTCACTCAATGTGTGTTGACAGTATTCTCTTGCTTTATTAATATCATCAGGGCCTGGTTTATTTCAAAAGGAATGTTAATTTTTAAAAAGAAAAAATTACAATATTGTATATAATGTGTACACAAAGATCTCTGTAGAAATATTATTCCAACCTAGCAGGAAAAAAACAAACCAGAAGTATCAGACCATTGGAGGTGAGTGTGTGTGTGTGTCTGTAACTTCGTGAATACTGACTGTGCGACATTTATTAGGTTTAAACCATGCAGTACATTCTTTGTCTCAATGATACTGTAGTTTCTCCCATAACATTTTTTTTTACTTTACTGCAGATAACAAGACCAACCAAGTGAATATAGCTATTTAATGTTTCTGTTCTTTTATACTGCAGCAAAAATGTACTGTAAATTTATGAAGAGGCTGTGCCCCAATGGCATTTTCCAATGATGTTAGTGCACAAATGCTTTAAACTAGACTGGAACTGCCAGAATAAAATGTAAATGAAGAATTTCTTGTATAACCTTATACTGCATGAGATCAATTTTTAATAAATTGTTGCAAATCTGTTTTTATGAATAAAATATATAAAACCTAGGCTTTTGGACTTGGAGCTATCTTTAATGTGTGTGTAAGTATATAAACATATCTACATATAAAAGCCCCTTTGGAGAAGGAAGAATCCTATTACATCACCACACCGTAACAAAAAGCCAAAATGCACATCCTAGAAGCTGAAGAGCTCACATCTAGAGAAAACAGATGAGCTTCTGCTCTGAAATACAGTTTCTGTTGTACTCATGAGTGAAGTCTAAGCCCTTTATCAAATGGGAAGATAATCAAACATATGCTGAACATTTACATCCAAATCACACTTAATACATGCAGTACTCTCTCTCTTGCACCACAGCAAGTATGAATTCAGAAGAAAAGCAAAGATTTTACTGTTTCACATAAATTATTGGTCATGCCAATATTTAGCTCTATAGTAAAGTCAACACTTCAGCAAATGGGATGTTTTTGAGCATTGTTTCATGAAGGCAAACACTAAACCTCTCCATCCTAAACTAGGTTATTTCGCATGGCATAACAGGAGGAGGGCAGGAATGTAGTGCAATGAGCCAGCTAGAGGAAAGAGCATTTTTAGTTTGCTTTTCAACAGGAACATTCTCAAGACAGCAAAAAGTGACATAAAGCCCAAGATGAGGGAGTTCAGAGCCACCACAAATGTGTTTTCTGTCGAATTCAATGCAGCTTAGGAGTCCCATCGAACACAAGCAAAAGAGAAAATACCAGTGAGGAGTTAACACCATGGATTGTGGCTCTCAATGCACAGTACCAGATGGCAGGAGAAACTCAGATACATCATAACGCTTTCAATAAAGGGAAAAAAAAAAATCTAGACAACTTTATTGGGAAACCTATGAAACCTATATTCAACTAGAAATTGTGGGAGGATGTGAACAACTTAGAGCTGCTCAAGAATAACAGGAAACCAGAACAAGGCAAGGCATGGCTTGGAGATGTCTTAGGAATAAAAACAAGAGAGAAATGTCGGAGGAGCAGGTTTATTTGAACTATTGCGATTCTATAGTCACAGAAAATACATTTCCTTCAAAATCATTAAACTTATTGAATTAATGGAAGATTGCTAATGTTGCAGGTCTCCTTTCAAATAATTAAGTCAAGGATGGTGAGGGAAGACCAAAAAAAGCACTTTTCCAGTTTTATCTTTCTTCTAAAACACATAAGAGCTTTTCTTAAATGTTTATCAAATCTTTTCTGGTCTTTTCAGAGCCTGTTCATTACAAATCCCAGTATAGTGCTCTTGTTCTCCACAAGACTGGATTAGTGTTTCTGTCCCTTTCTCCTCAGGCTTGCTTAGATACTGGAAGTCAGCCCAGCAAGACCTGTCTCAGCACTTCCACAGCACCCTCTGGATGTCAGCAGGGCTTTACTATGCACTCATACCACAGCCCAAAGGATGGGCCAGTCTGCCCATTCAGTGTACTGACTCCCCCTGTCACTGATTTGTTTAATGGTGATTTTCCTTCTCTATGCCTGAGAAGACTGACAGGTTTATTAGAGTGGATTAAACATTACAATTTTTATCCGAGTTTGGTCCTCAGTTACTGACTGCCTTTTCCATCTCTTGAGATGTGATTAGTACTTATGGCCATTACTTTAATATGCATGAATATTATTCACAAGTGCACTTTCGAGAGCTCACTGCCTCTTGAGCCAATCGGGATTCTGCCAGTTTACTGTGCCTATCGTTACTCACCAAACTACATTGCAAAGGATCTGCAATGCACAGGGTCTGGGGCTGCACTGGGAGAGATGAGGAAGAGACGGACAGAGCCCATGCTGGATTTTTCACTGGGGCAGCCCTGGGTGGCAGTACCATTACATTAGTGTCGTCTCAGATGTCCCTTACCTGCAGACATTTTGAGCCACCAGTTTTGCAAACTACAACTGGTTTAAACCCCATTCCCCAGTGATGTGGCTGAAGTGGGCCAAACAAAAGAAAAGAGTGAAGGGCAGGTAGGGGGAGAAAGGAGAAGCATCTCCAGTCGTTATGTCCTTCACCACTCCCAGGAAAGCAGCTGCTAATGAAATCAAAGCCAAACATCACAAAAGCATTTAAACAACCCACTGAACTTTAAAGGCTAAATTCAGTAGAGGTCAAATAGATCTGAAGACAGGAGCAGGAGGTGGTAAGTGTCAACTTTAGGTACAATCAGCAAGCAGCCTCTGAGCTGGCTCCCTAGCAGAAGCATAGAAGAAAAGAGCTCAGATGACCTTGAGCTTCAGGAGAAGGAACAGACATCTTCATGACTTCACAAAGAGAGGCTTTGGCTGGAACTGAGGATGTTTATTTTCTGGAAAGAGGTTATGTAGCAAGAATCCTGTACCCACATTCACTGGGTGCAACTTAAAATGAGGAAAGTATCTCCCACATTTGCAAACTACAGCTGTAACCACTTCAGAGACTAGAACACCCTCCTATCTGCTACTGCAGTCCACAGTGTGGCATGTCTGCTTCAGCAGGGGGGCTGCCACTGGTAGCAAACCATCTCACAGACATGAAGTCATCCATTATGCCATGTTCGACTGGAAAAGAGTGTGCATGTGTTGAAGAGAGGATCGGCAGGACTCTGAGCAAGTGCAAGCAGCCCAACACTAATGGCCTGGAAAATATCATGAGGGCTAAGGCAGAGACATCCATGCTACCTGCTGCTTTGGCAGTTTGTCAAGCATCTAAAAGCAAAATCCATTCTAAGGACATACACCACAAAGCCATCCGCACCTCAGATTTAATGTTCCTTGGCCCTGGCCCACTCTGCCACACAATGCAAACCCCTGAGCCTCTGCAGCTAAACATCCCCTGTTTATCCAAGCCTAAGGAAAAATGAGCATAAAGCAGAAATGAAAATCTGGAAAAGAGCAGGTAGGAAATACATGCATGGCTTTGTACTCATAAAGTGCTCTGCTATACTGTTACCTAAGTGGTTCCTACTCTGCCCTATCTAAGGGTACTCAAGTATTTCCAAATAGCAGGTACCCCTCCCAGCAGACAGAGGAACAAAGACATCTTTTCTACAGGAGGGAGAAACCTCACATCCTCACCAAATAAGCTAGCTGACATAATGGCTAGTCCACATTATTAAGTAGGCTATCAATTGGTTATACAAACAAGTACAAGCCTTGCATACTACTCCCCAGCATATGAACATCCCTTTTCGGGAAACCTTCTTACTACTTTGGACACCACATCTTACTACACCTATATAACACAGCACCAGCACAGCCCTTGCTGTTTCTCCAGCCTGAGAAACTGATCACTTTATCCCCTACTAGATCAGTGTCTAAAGCAGACAGCCACAGACAAAACAGCAGAGGTGGAAGTCATCTCTTGAGAAGTTCAGGAGATAAAGCCAATGGAGCAGTAGTGCTAGGACCATCCACCCAAGAGTGTTCTGAGGAGCACCTGCATATGGAGGTACCACCACAGGACCTGCTGAGAAAAGCAAATTGCAGAGAATAGATCAGTTTCTCCTCAAAAAGAAAGATAAAAGGAAGCAAAATCTTAGTTGCTCATCTTGAAGGCAGTCACATTTCCAAAGACTTCCACTCTCCCCATGATAAGTGGATTAGCGGGACACTAACAATAACAGGGAGGACAAGGACAATACTTTCACAGTAGGGCTGCAGAGGGTGGGTGGTGACATTGAGGTTAAAGGCTTTAAATTAATAATACTGTAAGCTCCACAACTAATCCCCACTCTCAACAGTGGAAAGAAATTCTCTTCAGTTTGCCTTGCCTCATACTTAGGTCACTGGAAGACACTATTTGAGCAAAGTAACGGAGCTAATGGGAGAAAAACAGACAAAATATCAAAACAGCTAACACACACATACAAGATGATGGATTGAGAGTCATAAAGATGCAAATGAACAAGGGACTCAGCTGCAATCACTTCTGAGGAAGACACATCAATGTCAGCATCAGACATAAGCACCCGCAGAAAAAGATAGTCACTGTCATCCCACAAAGCTAGCTGTACAAATGAAACTGTTAACATTGTCAGAACTGAAGCCAAAACCACCACTAACTACCTCAGTGTTGCTAGTCACTAAAATGGGAGCAACTTTCCCCCAAATTTTTACATCAGCTTCTAGTAGGCTTGAAGTTTGAAATCCAGTTCAATACTTCAATAGCCCAAGCTATTTCCAAGATTTCCTTATTACTGGAGGGCTGCAGAAGCATGAAGTTAATACACTGCCAATGTTTATGAAAATCTTACAGAAACTGGTTCTCACACACACAGAGAAATGTGTTTTTTAACTGGTCTCTCTTAGTCACGGTGTGGGGAGAGAGCATATTTCACTGTTCTCCCTACATATACAAATTTCACCGTTTTCCAGAGGCCTGCAGAGAACTTCCTTTTGTGACAACTGACTCTCCAACTTCAACTAAAAGTACAGCCGAAAATCTGTCATAGTGCTGTTGTAAAAAGGAATATTTCCCTAACAAACATCCCCATTCTTTGGGGACTTTCCGGTCTTTTCCCTCCTCCTCTACCCACTAAATATTCCATTTTTATTGCTTTATTTTAGTTTCAAAACTCTAGAATTTATTTACTGAAGAATTAACTGACACTTGAACATAAATAAGCAATTTAAGATGAGAGTGAAGCTCAGCAAAGCGGAAAAAACGCATGAGTTGTTCCAGCATAATCCATGTAAACAAATAAGAACAGTACTTGCTATATTTCAAGACTTTCTGAGGTATTTCATAGCATCAAATGAGAAAACTTCCAAGCAAAATTGCGTAAATATGTCCCAGGTTTAATTGACCATCGAGTTAAAGCACAAAGTCAGCTCTCAGTTATCCTTGACCGTCTGATTCAGGTTGCCACAAGTCAAGAACAAATCCAACTGCTCAACCCTCTGGGGCCTGTTTGCTCACTGCTAATTAAAGCTGCCCTCACCTCCACAAAACCTGGCTTTTGTGTGTTTGAAGATGAATGAACTGTGAAATTCAGACTAGCACATCTGAATTCTCCATAGACCTTTTCTTGCTTTGTGTTAGGCTGCCACTCCTCCCATCCCATTATGCTCTTTAAGATACTGTCATTTGATATAAAAGCACTCCTATTAAGGACAAGTAAAACTGTAATGAGAGTGGAAAGGCATATGAAGACACTAATTTAATTGGTCTGTGGCAAAGCAATTCAGTATTAGGAGTGGCAAACTGATTAATCCAGAGGCATCTCCCCCTGCTGAACATTAGATTATTTGTTTTGTCACGCCATGGGAGCAGTCGCATCAGATGTCCACCTATTCCTCTCAACAGTTTTCTTTGCATTTTATTCTAACCTGATCCCAGGGCAGCAAGACTCACTACTTCTCTCTGCTTCTAGGCTTTAATAAATACCCCTTGGCTACCAAGAAGGTCAAACCTCTCCTTCATCCTCAAGTGCCTGCTCAACTCCACTTCTGCACCCTGTGAGCTCACAGGCAGGCAGAGTGGCTGGGACATTCAGCAGCCATCCCGACCCACTCCAAACAACATTTCCCTGCAATGCAAGACCTCTCCTTTTATTTTCCTCTTTTTTTTCTATTCTGTATTTTCAACTTCTTTACCATCTTGACTCCACCTGCAACTTCCATTATACTTTGTGTAGTTGTTACTGGATGCTGGAATATCTGATATGCTCAAATCCTTCTGAAAAAGCTGTTAGTCTTTACTTGAGAAATCATTAGGAGCAAACACTCACTTCAGGTGTCCCAAATGTGACAAAAATAATTTCAAGAACCAAAAAGTGCCTATTTTAATACAGCCTACTTTTAAATAAACTATTTTTTTCCCAGTGTATGTCAGTGATCATCAAGCACTCATTGTCTTCTACAAAGAAAAAGAGGGCACCCAGCCCTGGTTCAGACCTCACAGGCATGTTTGCATTATTTTTTCATATCCTTTATTTTCTGGTTGTTTCGTTGCTTGGTTTTATTTTTTTTCTTTTATGGTCACATTGCTGATTTATGTTTGTTTGTTTTCAAGCAAGACAGAAACAAAATGAACTTTCCCATATGGAGAACACCAACCACAGAGCATTTGTGTCTGTGCAGTACAAATGCTAGAGTATAAACTGCTTCTCTTCATCCAGCATGCAGAGTGCGTATCTCAGGCTGTGCGGGTAGAAGCTTAGGGCTTCAGTCAGATAAAACATAATAAAATGAGCTTGGGCCTCATTAACTTACCCTGTTGATGTGAATATTAACATAGATTAAACTCCAAGCTCCAAAAAGAAAATGCAGTCCCAGCCCTCATCACAGGCAAACTGCAAGCAATAATAAATTCCTTGAATTAATTCAGTTCATCATACTCTAAAGCTACAGTAAGGCACTCTGTATAAAGGCCTTCTCCACATGGCTTTGAAAGTTTTGTAGTCAAATGCAATTTCAAGAATTAAATCTCTGGTTATGCACTTTGCTTATGGCTTTGATGAATAGCCTGCTGCTCTGGCTGCGTGTACAGAAAGAGTCTAGGAAGGCACTTTTCTTTCTTTCAGAACCTAGTTCAGCTTGGTATGCGTGAAAACATTTGTGAACGTACCAGAATTTAGGCAACCTTGCTCCAATTAATTTAATGGGGTATATTCAAAATGATGAAAAGATGTTTCGCATTAATTTCTCTCTCATTCAGAATAATGCTTTCCTTTTAACTGATATTCAGTTCTTTTACTCTGTTCTAAATAGATGTTATATTACCTTCATTATGATTACATTACTAGCACTGCACTAGTCATGCAACTAAGGACTCTTTATCTTATATTTCCCCTTTTCTACCCCTATAGGGGAACAATGTTTACAGTATAATGTTTGTACTCAAAAAGACTGAGGAGTAAGGAAAGAAGTTGCTCTTTTTTACTTATACTACAAAATTCATGTTTATCACAGAGGTCCAGAAACGTGTTTCACACCATAACAAAGGGAAAGGGATTTATAGAGATCCAAAAGCCCATTCCAATCTTGAACTGGCCTTTTGGAAAGCATCTTCCTCTTCCTGGTGTAGGAACTTCATTACATGAATCAGACATCAGTGATCCTCATCCCAAAGCTTTAGGGTGTCTTTTAGCTTTGTTAAATCCCAGTCACCAGCTTATTATTTAAAAAGTACTTTTCTCAGACTCCACTGCTTCACTTGACTCCTATCATGAGATTCCTCTGCTACACTGCATGAGACTGCTGTCTTCCCACTCATCAGGATACACCTGCATATGTCCCCACTTACATGCGATGTTGTAAGCTGCACCATGTAAACTGTGGTGGTATAAGATAGGTGTCCATTCCTACATCTGTGACAGACAAATTTGCTACAGGTAACTTGTACATCCCAGTAAGATAGCATTAGCCCATGAGAAAGGTAAAGTAGCCTCTGATATGCTTCTCAGGGATGTTTTCACTTAATGGGTAAAGATTTGTTTGGATGTTTGTGGTACATAAAGCAACATCTTGCTTCGTGCACTGCAGTTTTCTTTAATAAACAGATCTTTGGCTTAGCATATAGTGGGAGTCACTTTGCTGATGACAGTCCTCTGTCATGTATACCTTCTTTCTGGCACTGTTCCCAGTGCAATAGCTGTGGGCAGAGCTGCACTTCCCCAAAGACAGACATTTCTGCATTAAAACATCCCACAATCTGCTAACTATCTTTTGCACTCTCAAGCAGTCATTTGGCTACCCATAAATTACATTAGTCCTTCTTTCTTAACCTAGCATCCTCCTTGGTTTTCTTCAATCCTGTTCATCTCTTTGGGCTTCTTTGGTGGCCAAAACTACTCCTCACACTGGAGTATCTGGCCACCTAACAGTTTGCTAGACTACTGACTGAGCCCTTCTTTTTGCAGGTGAAATGGCATGAATCCAAAGAGCAAAACCTCTGTCAAAGATGTAAGCCAGTAGACCAGTGCTGTTATTGCTAGTAGTGGGCTATGCTATCTGTATTTACCAGTGACACCACTATCAGGACTTGCTGGGTTGTGCTTTTGGCAGCTCTGATCTCAGTTTTGCTATGGCAGCAGAAGTGCTAAAGAACTGGCAATAACTGATTAACTTGTTCTTTTCTTTATCCTGAAGCTGACTGCAGTGGTAAGGTTTAACTCTATACAGTAAAGGTCCAAGATAACTAGCTAGCTTGTCAACAAGAAAGACTGGCTAAACAGACTGTTTAGGAAGACACAAGGATAACCCCCATAAACCAACCCAGGACTGGAGAAAGGTTGCCCACTCCCACAACTGAACTCTTCCTAGTGAAGAATGCAGGTAACCAACAGCTCCCTGTAAACCCTTTCTTCTAAAGGAAATCTAGTGCTGTTGACCTTTAGAGTCCAGAAAGGCACAGGAAAGTTGTGCATAAAAGCCCACAAAAATTACATGCAGTCTAAAGCAACAGATAAAAAGTGAAACTTCTTTCATCTCAAGTAGCTCAATCACCTGAAAAAAGCATGTGTCAGCTGCTCTCCTCCTCTACTGCATTAGCACCAGAGAGAGAGAGAGCATGGACTTCACTAGCTCTGTGAGACACAGGGTATTTCCTGTACAAATAAGTCTATATCCACAGAGTTACATAAAGTGAATGATTCAGTGCTCCCTGAAATCACCACAAAAAGGCTGACAACGAGAAGTACTTTCCTGCTTCTCCCTCAACACTCACCATTATTTCTAGTGTTTATGTCACTGTAAATTCATCTTAGATTTACTCTACTGAAACAACTTCATCTCATCTATAAGGGAGAACAGGCTGTTGCTTTATTATGATCATTTTTTAATCAATACTCTAAACATAGGCATGTATCCAGAAACCAAAATTAAAACAAAAACAAGGAAGAAGAATGTTTTCCCCCTTCCTTCTCCTTGGGAAATAGCAATTTTATACTTGGGTTTTAGATCAACTTGAACAACATTTCAAAAATGGTAAAAACAAACAGACAAGCAAAAAAATTACATATAAAAGAATGTAAGAAAGAATGAGTTTTCCACCATTTGCTTACCCCTCCTCCACCAGTATGCTGGTCAAACAAGTCACCAGGCAAAAAACACTACTTGCAGAAGATGATTCAATATTGAACCATGGTTACTTCATATGGTTTCCCAGATGGAAAGCCATAAAGCAGGGTGAGGGTTTACTGCAAAACAAAACAGAGTCTGGAAAGGGGAGGAAACATATGTATGGATGCATATATTAAAAGCAGTTTTAGAAAATCAGTTAGTCTTACAGAAAAGTTATAAAGAAATATAGAATAAGTGTCCACATTCTTTTTAACCAACGTTCTATATCACAAACTGCTGTCTGGATGTATTGACATGTTGGATTCATACAGGGACACTGGTTTTATACTGCAGAATTAAACCTCCCTGATGCCAAATTCTGAAAACTGAAGTCCTATGTGCAGAATTAATATAATCCATATTCATAGTCTGATGACAAATATTATAGAAATATTATTATGCTTTATCATGAAAGGAATTTTTGACAGGATGTTTTGGGCTCGTACATTTTTTATAAATTGTTACTATTTTGTTAAAGCAGAAATGTGGGGTGAACAACACCAGCAAGTAGTTACTATTTCACGTATTAGCATGCCAAGATTTATAGCTAACTTTGTCAGTAGCTTTCACTGTCCTGCCTTTATACATTTTCCTGACTTTGTTGTTGTTGTTTTTAATCATTAACTTCAAACTGACATCCTTGGGCCAATTCATTTTTAATTTAGGAGTGTGAAACAAAAATAGCTTCATGAGTCAAGAATTAAACGAATGAGAAATGAGCATACAGCAAAATCCAAGCCCTTTTAGCTGCTCTTTGAGTGTACTGTGATTTATAATGGTGAGGTTATGTGGTAACGTTTAGGGTACAAAGCTTACTAAATAATGAATACCATGCTTCCATGTAATTTTGCTGGCAATAACCCCCAAGCAATTTTAATTAGTTTCACCTCCTGTTAACTGCAAGGACAGCTGTGGATGTGCAGCCTTCCTGCAGAAGTAGAGTTCTGCAAGTTCTCTAACATAGATTTAATTTTTTCACTATAAAACCTCAGCTTTGCAACTGATTTACCAGAACTGAGCTTGGTTTCGTGTCATTTCTGTTAGGTTACACAATTAAAGAATCATCCCCACAATGACTGCCAGTGAAGGAAACAGAGCACCCTGACATTGCTAATGTCCAGGCACCACTGGAGAGCAGTCAGACCAATAAAGATTCTAAGTCCACCAACACAAAGGAGCGCAGAGGAGTGAAGATAGCCAGCCAAACGTCAATATCGTAGTTAGACAGAGAGTAAAACCCTGACCCGGCTACTCCCAGACCCATGACGGGAGTATGCTCAGCCCAAAAAATGAATAGGGTTGGGATTTTTGTTATTTTTAAATAAAATCTAATGTGTTGTCTGCATTATTACCAGAATCTTATGTTATAAGGAACATAAATCTGACCACATAGTTCTCATTACCTTCTCTTGTCTTGTAGCAATTTTTGGTTTATTTTGGCTTTTTTTCCCAGTCACTAATGGAATGAGAAAGTGGGACCTATTCTGGTACAGTATACCCATTTGCTACAATAAGTTGGTGTTCTTAGAGAGAACATGCTTGGAGTCCCGCCAAATGGGAGAAGAAAACTGACACAGGTTTTCTGATGCTATTACGAGAGTACTGTGTATTTATAGGCCTACAACATATCCTCACCTCTGTAACAGTCTGTCAGACAGCTGGAAGGTTTCTAAATTACATGAAAATACCAGTTTTAGGTTCTGTCACTACAGATACTTAGAGCGGCCAAATTCAGAGAAGAGAGCAGAAGTGTACACCAAAAGATGAGCCAGATGGGAGGGTTCTACACTATGGCAGGCCCTACCAGACAGTCTGACTGCACAGTGAAAGCTGAATGAGCTACTGAAGCAGTTTTTCCTCAGGCATACATGTTTGCTGTGGTATATATGAGCCCAGATGTTTTCTTATTGTATTTTAAAAGATCTTTTACTATAATGGATATTAAAGTGTATAGGTTTAATTCTTTAACAGCTACTTGTGAAGAGTGCAGTGGTTCCAGTTACTTTGCTGGGGATGAGAAATAGCCAATGAAATTAATGGAAGAGAAACACCAAGTGGAAGAAGGACCTGGAGGTCAATTACTGCCTTGTATCCTTAGCTTTCTGAAGCATTCCCTCCAACCTCTGCAGCCTAAACCACCTTCACATCAAGAAGTGTTAACTAGCAGGAGATGCTCAGGTGATGTCTTCACAGCCAACGCCTTCACCTAATTACAATGTGTGTGCATGAAGCTGCTTGGGCAGCAATAGGCATCCTCAAAGCAAGAGGCTGCATTAGCAGGAGGACTGGCTACAGCAACAAGGGTGAATGGCTTTAAGCTAACAGAGGGGATATTTAGATTAGGCATTAGGAAAAACATCTTCACTATGAGGGTACTGAGGCACTGGCACAGGTTGCCCAGAGAGGCTGCAGCTGCCCCTGCCCCATCCCTGACAGTGTTCAAGGCCAGGTTGGACCAGGCTTTGAGAAACCCGGTCTAGTGGGAGTTGTACCTGCCCATGTCAGGGAGTTGGAACTTGGGTGATATCTCAGATCTCTTCCAACACAAACCATTCTGTGATTCCATGACAGGTACCCCAGACTTGTTGTTGCTGACACTATTTTGTTTGATTGTGTCTCTGCTGCTACCTCACTGGTGATGGTACAGAAGGTTGTCTGAGCCTTTAGAAAGAGGCAGCAGGCTAGCTTTTGCAAACCTGAAGGAGCTTTCTTTATTTTGGGTACTTTCAAAACCTGTGGTAAGTGAACAATTCCCCAGTAAACCATGACCAGAATTAGCAAAAAGAACTGAGCACATATGTAGAAAAAGTGACTAATTCTGTACAAGAGCTAACAGCTATGAGAAAAACAGTTGAAGAGGCTGACTGTCCAAAGAGTATTTTGAGGGATTTCAGTTTTCAAAACCACTTGACCCCTAGAGTAGTCTGTAATCAGACATGCAAAACTGAGGCATCTAAAAACTACCATGTCTGAAAACTTCAGACAGGAGGTGTCACTCTCAAGAAAGGGAGGATGCACTGTCTCTAGATAGCTTTCAAATTTAGGAAAATAAGTTATCTATACAAAGATGTTGGCGGTCCTACCTAGCTCTTATCAACTCTGTTTAAGCTTTCTAACAAGATGCCACATGGTGTCTTTAACTGTGGAGTTAAAGTTTCTAGCTAAATGGCCTACTGACAAAGTTGTCTGCTTTTAAACTACACATAAAATAGGTATTTTGAGTCATCCAAAGCTCTGGGCTCAAAAGTAAAATATATTAAAAGCTATTGTATTAACAATTATGCTAATGTCAATCATCATCAACCATTCATGACCCCCACTAAGTCCCACCCATCAGCCTTATCTATGCCATTCTTCTCACCCAGGAAATTTTGCAGTAAAACTCTTCAGACAGACCAGTACAGCCCCTGAAGGACAAACAGAAAAGCTATTTCCAAGGCTAAGGTCTCCTCTGTTGAAAATACCCTGCGTCTCAGCTTCCTCCAGCTACACTGTGAGATGTCAGCTTTAATGCTTCAGGCAATTCTAGTCATCACCATAAAACACAAGAGAAAGTTGGGCTTTAAGATATTTGAGAACTTTAACTGCTTTCTGGAGTACTTCCGTTTGCACCAAGAAGTTAACTCAGAGTCAATATGTAATGCAGAATATGGGGTTAACCACAGTTTAACTGATAGGCTCTTTCCTAGGAGGAAAAATAGCAGATTTGAAAAAACAAGGTAACCAATGGCTTTCAGAAAGTCCAAAACTCTTGTACTGGTTGCTGATTGGCAAAAATAGGGCTGGTTCAATTCTCAGAGGTCTAGGCTTACACCTAGGAATCTGGAAGTTAACTTGTACAGAGAAAAAGCATGGTCCTACTCTCACCATTCTTATTCTCTTACCATTGCTCTTCCACTAGCAAACAAGAGGTCTATCCTCCTCTTCACAGAAAATTGAGGTGAGAAGGGAGCTCTGGAGATCATCCAGTCCAAACCACCCCCTCAAGCAGCGCCATCTAAAGCTAGTTGCCCAAGATCATGTCCAAGTGGCTTTTGAATATCTCCAAGGAGGGAGACTCCACGACCCCCTGGGTCCTCCTGTGCCTATGTTTAACGACCCTCACCAAAAATTAGATCCTTCTGATGAATAAATAGCATTTCTTATATTTCAGTTTCTTATCCTTCCACTGGGAACCAGCATCCTCCCTTCAGATACAACATTGAGTCAGGGTCTCTGCTGTGTCAAGGCTACTTGCTGGAGTGTCTGCAGGGAACCATGTCCTGCGGAGTGATACCTGCGTATGCTCACCAGCAGACCCTGTTGGCTGCCTCTGTTAGCACTACTCTACTGCCCCTCTGCACTTTCAGCTTCTCATAATTAGAAGTTAAAAAGACAGTACACAGCTGCCTCCCACATCTTTTTTTCCCTTCCCTGGTCTCCCTCCTTGTCCTGTTTCCTGGATTATTCCCACTCAGTGCCTGTCCCCATTTTGCTATGCCTTTCTCCCTGCCTCTCTACAACTCTTACTACTTACAACTCCACTACACAGTCTCCTCCTTTACTAGCTGCCCCCTCACATGAGCCTCACCATCTCTTACCAGAGGTGAAGTTATCCTTACAGCCTGGCAACCCAGCTCCTAACAAGTCTTCAGGAAATCCAAGAGGATGGTACCAATCAGCCCAGCTTTACCCAGCTTCAGGGAACTCTGATACATTTGTGAGACGGGACTTGGGCACAAAGTCACACTAACATTTCTGTTTGTCATTTTTATTGTCTGATCACTAGTTCTCTTACTTTTATAGGTCCTATTAGTTTTCCCAGCATAAGTGTCAAATTTACCAGCTTACAATTTCCCTTCACACACCTGGAAACCTTTTTAAAGAACTGGAATTATGCTTGTAACAGGCTTATGACAGCAAACTGGTTGTAGGCAAGAGGTTGCAGTCTGCTGCATGCAGACCAGCTTTTCCATCCTCACAGTCTGATTTAGGAGACTTGGGTGAGTATCTTCCACTCCTGCTGATCTGGTAATGCTCATTTGGTCTATTCCTTCCGTAATCTCTTCTGCAGTCATGTAAAACCGGGCAACTCAATGTGTGAGTTCTCTAAGATGCGCTAATCGAAGATGAACTCCGCTGTCAGGATCCTTTCCCCTGAAACATCCACCCTTTTCCAGATGGTGGGAATGGGGAGCAAACACTCTGCTCTCTCACACACCCACTCCCTGCCTACTGAAGATGTATTTTTTATGCCCACGCTCAGAAGGAAGAAATAGAAGTGCTGCAATTTCAGTATACCCATTTTGTTGTGAATTTACACAACCTGCTGCTTTTCTGCTTCCCCTACCATGAAGGCTCCAAGAGCCCAGTGAGATGCTCTTGGATGCTGCTGCTGGCAGCTGACCCCAGCCACTGAGGCACGCCAGCATCGGGTGCTGCATTTCCCCAGTGCCAGCAGCCCAGACTGACTGGGCAGTAGGCTATTGGTACTGTGCGGTCCAGTCCTCGGCACCAAGAATAAAACATAGCTGTTTACATAAATAGTGGTGATTTCCTCTGTCGTGCAGAAGATACCTTTGTTGAGCTCCAATTCCAGCCCCTGAGGATAGCCCAAATGAGATGTAAATCCATTCTTGCTCCACCAGCAAAAGATGTGGATCCTGCCTGCTCTCAGTTTCAGAGGACTGGCTCTCACATGCCTGTACACACTTGCATTTCAGGGTGTGGGTTTTTTTCCTGCCTCCCTCACGTCACTGTAGTTTACATCTCTTTCTTTCCTTTGAGGGCTGTTACAGTTTTCAAAAGGCCTAGCTCCACTCCGCTGGCTTTGACAGGAGAAAAAGCCTCCCTCTCCGAGCCTCACGCTTACAGGAAAGCCCATGCAGAGGTTTTAAATATGTATCATCACACTGCCTTTCATCAAGGAGGGCCACCGCAGATTTCCATTGCTTCGTTATGCAAAAAATATATAATCAAATATTCTGCCAACCAAACTGGCTGTGAAAATGAAATGTTACAAGTGACCCAAATAAAATTTAACCGCTATGTGTCTCACTTGTAGCAAAAGTGCAGCCATGACCAGCTCTGATCCCTGACTACAGATTACAGAAGTGAGATTCTCGGTGTACTTCATCTGTTTATATATTATTAAAGAAAAACAGAACAATTGGGTGTAGAGGGATTCAGATATAGCATTCTAACCTGCATTCCTGCAGTCTTCCAGGAAAACCCTTGTTTCTGCCTAAATGGACATCGGTTGCCACCTGGATGATTATCCTGCTGCAATTTCACGCTAAGTATCAAGGACTTTTACTGTGGAACAGCTGGTCGAAGGGGGAGTAAGCTCATGGGTGATTCTGTAGCTGTCTAGGCGGTCTGTAAAAGCATCTTCCTTACTTCTTCATTTTTAATACTAAGCAGAATTGTTATATATAATGCAGCAAAACAGAAGAAAGAAGTCAGAATATTAAAAACTGGTTTATGTAATGTAAGCAGCAAGGTGGTGATGAGACCCCAGAGGAGCCTGCTGGTTGATTTTGTTGTTGAAAAGCAAGACAATTTCATTGCCAAGAAAGACTGATGAGAAAGGGGGAATTGCTAACAGCACAGCAGCTCCACATAGCATCCATACTTCTGCGTCACCAAGTGCCGAGCAACAGTATGGGCAGCAAAGCACAGAGATACTACCAGTGGTTGGCTACTCGGGGTGAAACTACCCTAAGATCAGCTGATGCTTAAACTCAGGGCATCCACAATAACCAACCAGTCACCACACTCAGGTAAAGGATTTTAATTACATAGAACAACATTTCATTAGGAAAGCCTTGTTTTGAAAAGTAAGGGCTGCTGTTACCAGTCCCAGTGCTGATCCCTCGCCACACTGCTTCTGTTGTCCTCACCTGGACTGGGAAGAGGAACTGTCCTGGATCCCAGTGTGGGAAGGAAGGGCAGGAAGGGAAAGAAACATGCCTCTTGCTGGGACAGCTGGTGACAAGACACCAAGTACACTACATTGGTTTTCAAATTATTTGCTAATGTACTTCCCTGCCAATTTCTGTTAACCTTTGCTCTCTGTCCCCCTATATTAGGAAGGGACTTGAAACAACTATGCTAACTCCAGAACAAATAATATAGCAGTGCCAAGATATAGTCCTGTCCATTCCTGCCATTCTCAAAATCACTAAATTGTTCATATTCCTTGCTGCAATTCTTTTCAAAATCCTATTTCACAGTTTCCACTGGGTTTCTTAGGTGAACAAGTGGCTTTCCAGACGATGCTTAGGCACAGAAAACCATCGATCAAGAACACCATATACATTCTGTGCTCCTAATGAACACACAGCTTTCTACCTGCCCTCTGGTAGCTTTATCCAGCAGATAAACAATACTTTTCCTCTTTCAAAGTCTGCAGCAGACTCCAGAGCCTCCCCAGAAAAGCAACACCTCCGCAGCCACCCTGCAGCCAGGTAACCCAGCTCTATGTAGAAATGCAGGATAATTACAGCTTCATTTCAGTAGCAGGTGCAACTCTCATTAACCCACAGATGCTTGCCATCTCCTGGGGAGCAGAGGCAACTCGCTTTCAGTGAGAGACGCCCTGTAGGGAAAGCACTGTGAAAAGCTGAGCCTGGGGAAGATGTTTAAGCCACGTATTAGGTTTTGTTGCAGCTACATCTGTTCTCTTTCCCCTGTGGTCTGCCTCTCACCATAGCCAGGGATTCTCAGACCTGCTGATTTCAGCTTGGTACCCAATTCATCCTCAGTTTTTATTCACATAGGTAGGCAGCAGGGGGGCAGGCATATTGCTGGCCAAACACAGGCAAGTGGTGGCTGGCATCCTGGCAGCCAGACTCCTGAGCACAGAGCCACAGCTTCCCTTATGCACATTCTGCATTGCAGCTTCATCTTTTTCCTGATCACCCTGGTGCTGCGTTTAAATGTCTGATGCACTGCATGAACCACTCATCCATTGGGCACATATACCTGGCCCTTTCAGGAGTTATCCCGCATGACAAGGGCCCTTTTCAGCAAATTAAGGTGTATATGTAGCAAGCTGTGCCGCCAGCCTGGGCCAGGTCCCTTTGTTTTCATTCGTCTGCTGCCATTAACATTATTCTGCCCATGACAGGAACACAGCATTATTACCTATATTTTGTGATCAAGCTTGGATTTTAGTTGCTAATAAAACAAGCAAGGCTGAAAAATACACTTTATCACATGGCTGGCAGTTGAATGGAGACCAGCTGCTTAACCAGCAAGAAAGCGATTTTATTCTTCCAGATACTTTTTCCTTAGCCTATTTGCTCAGGTTTCTTTTCTTTTAATTAATGTTACTTGGTTTGTTCAGGCAGTTTTAACTTGCTTGCTCATCCTTCTGCAGGTAGGAGGTGTTCTTCATGAATACAATCAAGTCTGTTTGTATGACCAACAGTAAGGAAGTCAGTACTTTTTAAATAAAGCATCATGTAATCACCTAGAAACAAATATACAAAATGTTTTGAAACTGCGATCAGCTAGTCCCTCTACTGCAGCAGAAATGTGACATGAACATTCTCTGAGGGAAACTGAGGAACACGTTTAGTGACACACTGAAAATTTCTGACAAATATAGCAAAGTTGTGATCTGTATTCAATTCAGCTCACTGGAGGTCTGCATGCATTATCCTCCATATCTCCTTCCCTCCTTAATTATCTCACCAGCTTCAGTGGCTCTTAATCCCAGGGTCATCAAAACCACTTGCTAGTAACCTGACTGCCAATGGCAACAGAAGACTAAGAATTGCCTATCTTGATTATTGTTTCATTTTCATTCAATTCATAACCAGTCCTTAGTGAGAAGGGCTTCTTAATGTCTGTCTGATGATCTATAAATTTACATCGGTGAGTAACAATAGCTGCCCCTCAGAAGGAAGTACAAGTTCAGAGCCACTAATCACTTGAGGACCCCCAAACACCAGCAGGAGCTATTTTCTTCTGTCCTAGATGTGCACTTATTCCCCCTTCTCCATCACCCTTAGGTGATACTTCAGCTTCCTCTGGTGAAGGTGTCTGAAAAATATTTGCTGCGCAAAGATGAAAGAGAAGCAACAATTAAAACAGGGTGAGGGCATTGCTGAAGTTTAAAGGAGAAATGCTGAGAGACATTCAGAGGGAGAAATGTGGAGATGATGGACATGTAGTTTTGCAGCGCCAAAGCTCTTTCTGATGTGTGAATTCACACGGCTGTAACTGGTGGAGAATTTTCAGAAGGCCTTTTCAAAACAAAGTATGTTTTGGAAATACCCCAAACTTCCTTAGACATGGCTCAATCAGCCTTGAGTGGGGGGTGAGAAGGGGAAGATTTAAAAGCATAATGGAACACAGGATACTACCTATCTCTTTGATTTCTAGCTTTTCACTACCCGCTTGTCAGGCAACATCAACACTAAGACTGCTGCTATTGCAAGCAGTTAGTTTTCTCTGGGCCCTTCAAATCTGGTTGTGATGACAGCCTTACGCAATGGGGCCGCAGGAGCCTGTGAAGAAAGCACCGTCAGTGCTGAACTGGCAGCTCAGTGCAGGGGGCAGAGCCAGCAGTGATTTTTTTTTTGCCTTCCTCACACAGACGATTCCTCACTTCAGCCACCACTGAGGACCCTGGAAGAAGGTCTGTGAGGGAGAAGAGCATGTGAGAAAGAGCAAGGTGCTGCAAGCTGGCCGGTACCCAATGCTCCTGTTGGAATATTCAGAGAAAGGAAAAGGTATATTCCTTCAACCACCTCTTTTGCTTCCTGAAACTTGATCTCAGGGGTTTTCAGGTGTGAGAACAACTAGATACCTACTAATGCCTTTGAGATATCTAAGGGCTTATCCTTGTGACATATATACACAAGAAGGACATTGACAGTTTCAAGGCATTAGGGTGAATGAAGTGGTGGGATTGCTGCATAGAAATACTAATGATCTCATTCACAGGAACTGGTGAGGGGCAGAGTTCGGAAGTCTGGTGTGTCTTTTCATGAAAAAATATAATACGAAAAAATATCTATAACACAACTCCAAAGAGGATCTCTGAGTGGCTTTTAACTAATCAAAGAGAGTGTAGATGCTGCTGAATGGGGATGCTCTAGCTTTCTGGCTAAGTTCTCCAAAGTTTACTACAAACTCCAAAGATGAAGCTCTTTCTAGCTTGAAAACAGTGCTGAGCGAGCACTTGCACTGGGATCAAAGTTTGTTAATATTTAAATGTTTCTAACATGATGCAGAGTGCATGAAAAGTCTAAGCCATGGGGACCATCCTGCTTAATTTATGGAGTGAGGCACTACCAAAAAACAAGGCTGTAGTTCTGCCTTCCTGATGGCAGAGTAATTTCTGTCTGTTCTCAATAGCCCAATATTGATCACTAAAATAACCTCTTCTTCCCCTTCTACATTTTTAACAAAGAATATAGAAAATTACTGTGGTTCAGAACAATAACAGGCAACTGGAAAAGCTGTTGGGGCTCACTGTCATTAGCTATACCACTTTTCAAGCTAGTATGGAGATAGATCAGCATTGAACAAACAGAACAGTCAGACTGGAGTTGGAAAAATCATGTGCATTGTGCAAGTAAAGGCCCTTCAAACATTCTGTCTACTTGAAGTCAACTGTATTCTATTTAAAATAGACATCTACAGAGGAAACATGATCTATTGCAAAGCAGCACTGTGAGGTGTGTATGGGTAACAACAAGTGCAAAACTGCTGGTATTACCAGTGCACTTGAGAAGGACGGGATCATTGGACAAGCAGTAGCAGGCCACCTGCCCAACAGCAGGACATGCAGGTGGATTAGACAGAGAAAAGACCACTCAAGGTTCTTCTTTGTCCCTACCAATCTCACATAAAAACAGGCAAAGCACTGATTCTCCAGCTCCATGGACAGAGATGTTTGGACAGGGATCTTCTCAGTGAGAGGGTGATGTGTCCCAGTTTTGTTCTTTATGTAGGAAAAAGTTTTGTCACCCTTAACCTGAAAGCATTAGCTCTGTGGTGAGCAGAATGAAGAAGATCCCAAAGCTCTGGATAGCTTTGAATACTGAAAACCACTGTGCCATCCACAACACATTTTGGCTTCCCTGCCATCCCTGCTGCCTCTTGTAATTCCACTTTGCAAAGAGCACAATGGCAAGGTGAAACCCAGGACAACTCATCTGTAGCCCCTCAAATAGCAAAATAGTTGCTGAGAAGAGCTGTACCTGTCCTCCTGACAACAAACTTGCTGAAAGGTAGAGATGTCTTGGGAGTTGTCCCTCATCCAAGGAAGTCCATATGGACTGTAGTGCATTACAATTGCTACTGCCTTCCCCCTCCCAGTACACAATACTAGGCAGTAGGGGAAGATCTGTGCAGCAGGCATTTGGATTCAGTTCCAGTTTCTGGTCTCTCAGAGCAATGAGCTGTCTTATCCTGCCACAGTCACTGCCCTGCAGCACTGATAGTAGATAGGATGGAAGTGACAGGTTCCCATGGTTGGGGTGGGACCTTGTCATTTTCTCAAGTAACTTGAATTCAAGCAAAGACTATGAGTTTGGCTTGGTCACCAGCCCCAGAACCATCTCATTTGTACAGCTGCTGCTGGCCAAGCTATAGACTGAATTCAGCTATTTTAGGTAAGCTTTAAGCCTCAAAGAAGAAAAAGGGAAAGCAGATTGATGTTTTCCTATGTCTGATAAAGCAACACACCTCAATATATTGGCAGACTTTTAACCTGACAAATAAAGAAGAAAAATTGCAGAGTTCCATGTATACTGATATCACTGACTCTTACCTTATTACAAAAGATGATATACACCAATACAAATTTTTACCCTACTTCGAAAAGACAAAAGAATCTGATGATTTTGTTACAGCTTTGCTCATCCCATCCCAGCATGATTCCCCAGAAGGTTTCACTAAGAATGATGCATTATTCTGTTTGTGTCATGAAAGACTATCACATTTCAGAGATATTGCAACATGACATTGGTTCAGTGTTTGCAAAAGACTTCATAGGAGCTAGACAAGCCAAGGGCTTTCAGAGACAGAATGACAGTGTAGGGGTCAGTTAATGCTGTGGCAACCTGGAGGGCACTATTGCCTGAAGATTTTAAAGCAGCACCAATCATTGATCTGGGCCCACAGTGGCTCTCCCAAAATAGCCTGGTACTGACTATCCTACTGGAAAAGAGAATAGCACAGCCAAAACCCTGCAAGCATCTGGCACCAACATGCCTCCACATGTCGTGAATGCCTGCTAGCAAAGCTTCATATGGCCATTATCCTTTGAAAGGTTCATTTGCATATCTGTGCCACTTGGGAAGTGAATATTGTTTATATTAGCCAGCAGCTGATGGCAAAAAAGAGAATGTCTGCCTGGAACATGGTGTGCTTTCTGAGGCAGAGGTGAATTGGTCGTCTGCAGACACACTGCCATGAGACATGTCAAACTGCTTTGAGATTTGAACATGAACACAGCATCATAGTCATAATTCGGGCCAGTTTCAAATACCACCCTCTTGACAAAATGCTGTACATGCCTAAAAAAAGGATTTCCACGGGGCTGCAATACAAGATGGAAGATAGCCATAAGAAAAATATCCAGAGAAGAATGATTCTAAGCCCCTACAGCCCAGCTGTAGGAAGACCAGGCTTCTTACCACTGCTAGTGGGGGGATGGTGCAGAGTACGAATCTCAGATCCAAAAGCACATCAGCCTCCATACTGAACTCTGAGCCTGCTACACCGGCAGTGCTGTCAAGACATACTTCTATCACAGGGTAGACTATGTCCCAGTGACTCACAGAACACATACGGCACCTTTAGGAGAAAACAGGGATTCCACAGCTTCTTCAAAAGCATATGCTCACCTTTCTCCCACACCTACACAGAAGCACAAGGCGCAGAACAGGCCCCCCACACACCATCGTCATCGCCACAGCAGAGTACAGTCTGCTCCCAGGTGGGGCAGAGGGTTTGCAACCACTGAGCACTCAGGCAAATTTCAAAACTCTGCAAGATCTTCATCTGTCTTTGTTCTGCCACACTGAAGTTGTGCTTGGGCTGAAGTCAGGCATTTTTTTCCTAGTTTGGGATCGCTCTTTGCCTGTGTTTGGGATGCCCATTCTAACAGTCATCGGGGGAAAAAGGGATAGGGCCATCTCTGGGCAATGTATTTATAACATTTGTTTCATCTTAACGACAAATGAAAACCAAACTTTCAAGAGACATGGAGACAAGCAGGTACTATCTTTTTACACGACTTCCCTTAATAGCCATTAGACAACGTTTTGATGTCTTATAGATAACCAGTCAACCCCAGCACCACTGTGATAGAACAAGTCTCTAAGACCAACAGCACAATCTTTCATGCCTTTCCTTGCTTTTGGAGAACCTTGTAGCCACATTATAGTGAAAGGGTTGTGAAGGAGCAAGGAGATGCTTCAGACTGGATCTGCTTTTTGAAAGCTCTTCCTGGTTAACAAAGGGCTGCCATGGAAAAAACCTACAAGTCACTATATTGCTCAGTAACTTGGCAGGGTACAACAATTCCCTTCCTATGTTATGCAATAGGACAAGCTGAACAGCTAGAGCACTTTCCTCTGGACTTAAAAAATCAACGATTTGTTTGATTTTAAATCTGTAAAATCTTATGGAGACTGTTTCCTCTCCACTGATGTTGTTGGCAAGGTCAACTGGGAAAGGTTTCAGCATCTGCCACATCTGTTGGGAGGCCTTCCACACAGCATGAAAACTCTCTTGTGATGTGGCTGGAAAGCTCTTGCTGAATTACAGAAGTCACTCACTGATCTCCTCCATCTTTACTGAGTGGATAAAGGAAATTCTCACCACCATGACTGACTGATTCTTTGATGGAGCTGCAAAGCAGCAGGAGGCACAATATCAGCTGCTGCTCAGAGATCCCAAACATCGGCTGCCAGTACCTTCAGTCTTGGGTTGCAGCTACCCTGTTATTTTAGTATTAGGTTTCTCCTTTAACAGCAAGTTTGTTGAGAAATTGAACATGAGCCGGCAGTGTGCACTCGCAGCCCAGAAAGCCAACAGTATCCTGGGCTGCATCAAAAGGAGCGTGACCAGCAGGTCGAGGGAGGTGATCCTGCCCCTCTACTCTGCT
>JAOEHY010031870.1:0-28205 GCA_025447955.1 Psilopsiagon aurifrons | reverse complement strand
CAGGGTGCCCAGAGAAGCTGTGGCTGCCCCATCCCTGCAGTGTTCAAGGCCAGGTTGGACACAGGGGCTTGGAACAAGCTGCTCCAGTGGAAGGTGTCCCTGCCTGTGGCAGAGGGTTGGAATTGGATGAGCTTTAAGGTCCCTTCCAACACAAGCCATTCCCTGATTATCTAACTCCTTTTAACTATGAAGGGAGCCCTGGGACTTCTGCAGCTAATGGGGAGTCTGTGTAGCTCACTGATCTCCTGGGAAGTGATGGCTTTTGTGTGGATGCCTTTCACTGCATGCAGCAAACACCTTCAGCCTCAAACCAGACTTGATGTCCAAGGCTTTGAGAAATGGCTGCAGCTGAGAACTAGCAAAGACATGGAAAATAAGCTGCATCTACTGAAAAGTGCATCAGCCAGAGCCAGTCAAACAGCAAAGGATTTGTTTGCTTGCTTCCGACACATACAGCTAAACCACCTGGATGCCTGGACAACCATCAGCTGGCAGCAACATTCAGACACCAACAGCCCAAGATGCATTGGAATGACAACCTAGTTTCAGGAAACCTAATGATACATGGTACTAAAGCTGTCCAAGTCCCTGACTCACTTCACTCTCCATTCTGCTCTCATTGCTGGGCATTCCCACACACTGAAAGATATAGGTATTTGCAGGAAGAATGCCATACTGCAGGAGATACGCCAGCTTGTGGGAATGCGCGTTGTTGAGGATGCAAGGTAGAAAAGGCACCTCTGGAAAGTCCATTGAGCTAGAGAAGTCCTCTTGAGTACTTTACATGTTGCACTGTCATATTTTCTTCTGCTGGCAGCACTTGAAGGTCTGCTTTGGAAAATCATACTAAACCCATGCAGTGCATGGAGCAAACAGGTAAAAAACCAGCAGCAAATCTAACCAAAGTGGGTAGATCTGGATGCTGTTTTCAATAAATGAGGAGGATTTTACATTTGGATGTCATTCCTGTTTTCATTTGTAGGGATGTTATTGCTCTCTGGATACCAATATGGCAAGCAAGGAGGTAACAAACTAGAACAGGCTATTACTTCTTCATAGTGGACAAAACCTTTCTCCAGCCAACTGCCTCCAAACAGGCACATTCTGTATTAGCAAGCTTCCTTCTCTAACGAACTCGGTCAACTTCCAGCATCAAATCTTTGTGACAGCCAGAGTGAAAAGCAATCCAAGGGAAAATCATGCTAGATAAATGACCTTTACTCAACAACTCTTAGGTTGCTCTTGACAAACTGTAATTGTTGGAGGAGGGAGGAGGACAAACCACAAGCCTCAACAAGGAGAATGGGTTTACACAATAGTTCCTTGTTTTCCCAAATTTCCCCAAACAAACATCACAGTGGCAAATTCTATACTTCTATTTCATTCTGGTTTGGCTCTCAGAGGGAGAACATCTACATCCCCAGTCCTCTAAAGACATATGTACATGATTAATATATGCCTTATGATTGCTGTTCTGTGCAGCTACTCCCAAGATGCAAAGCTTTGTTTATACATAAAAGCCTATACAGAATTGAGGGTTTGTCCTCTTAGATGCTTATTCAAATGCAATCAGACATTATCAATTTCATTTCCTACCACTGGAATATTACAATTGGAAATAATTCCTCTTTTATCCCATATAGTGACTATTCCAGGGCACAGAGTGAAATTGCAAACATCTTGGTTATAGCTCTAAGCAATCCACACATCATAAGTGCAATGAGCAGAGCTCACTCCAGTCCCAGAATTGATTTGGCTTCCACACCTCTGCAAATTAGGTTACATATTTCCATGCTCAAGTGAATAAACCTGACCTGCTTAATATTTAAACAAAGTGCTTCATGTTTACACACTCAGGTCTTTTTCTAAATATAAGTCTTTGCCTAAGTTAGGCAGAAAATAGTAAGAGGTGAACCTCAAACCATTGGAGGGTTGGGCCAAGTTCAGAAGCATATTCAAGCCCCTTTTGTGTTTAAAAAAACATTGGCTTAGAGCCTTGCAAGAACATGAGTCATCTGGATGCCACTCTGACTTATTATAGGCCATCAAACTTGGAGTGATGAGCCCCAAGTTCTCTTTCTGATCATCAATTTGGCTACTTCTATAATGCTGAGTCACATCAATGATAAAATCTTTTGGAAAACCAGTTAATCCGTCTGTCTGAGCCATGTCCTGATTTGCCCCCATCTCAGCCTATTCCAGTCCACCTTGGAACATTTCCAAAAGCCATGGCTGATGCAAAGGTGGTACAAAATTTAATAGATCTGCAGTTGACTCCCCAGTCCTCCTATTAGTGGGGATATTCCAGAAAGGCCCCAAGATTTCACCTGCAGCACCTCTCTGTCAGCTTGGTTTATGTTAAGAGCCACAGAAAAACATCGAATCCAACCTTGTAGCTAATGCAAGATGTACACAGTTGATCTGGTGGTTATATGTACTCAAAGCAACTACATTCATTTAAACTACACCCCAGAGTGGGGCAATGCACCATAGGAGGAAGAGGTTTGAGCAAGACTGAGCACATATCCTCTGCTAAGACCAAGTTCTACGCTCTGCAGCCACTCGTGGTGACTTATCTCTAGAAACCATCCTAAGCCTTAAAAGGCAGCTGTGTCCAGGTCTGGCTGAACTCAGGGGCCTTCAGAACATCACATGGAGCTCTTGTTCTGTTAAAACTCATCATTAATCCACCAGGTTGAGGCATTCCATCTCCCTTTATCTAAGTGTTTATTGTAGGATGATACGATCCACCACAAAAATCACATCAGCCTTCTTACACCAATAAACAATTTAAATAGTCTTAGCTCAATGGTCCAGGAATAATAACCATACTTATCATGGGGAGATAAAGGGAGACAAGAAAAGTTAACAAAAAGAGAATAACCAAGCTTTCTGGAGCCTAAGCAAGACTTGATACAACTCAGAGTCATGGCCAGAGTCAGCTTCAGTCTTAGTGGAAATAAACCCACATAGCTAGCGCCAGCAAAGCATCAGGTAGAGGCTGTTTGGCACATAACAGGGAGCTGGTAAAGCATGATTCTTAAAGAAGAAAAACCAACCACAACAAGAAATCCTGTTTGTGCTCCCTCAAGGCTGTATTAAGACTCCTGATGCTAGCAGAACTCTTTGCTAACTTTATTGTCTTCTCCATCAAAACTGCTCTTCCTTCATGGAATTTCTTAATGGACACCTAGACCAGCCTCACCTCTGCTGTCATTCACTTCAGTGCAGAATGGTTCCAGAAGCAGAAGATTGCTTCCACTGGCAGATATCAGGTTGTTCTGACACGGTGAATCAGTCGGGGACAAAGTCCATCAGAGTGGGAATTTGTCCTTAGGTATTCATGTTTACGGTTGTATCATCACAGACAGAAAAGACCAACAGAGAGAGACAGAATTTAAGACAAAATCACTCTTTAAGTAACTTACACCAAAATTATCCATCACCTGTGACACTTCTCCAGGAATTCTGGCCTCATTCCTGTCACAACTTCAGAGGAGAAACCTGGGCTATGAAAGGACCTAAGTCGTGTCCTCTCATGGCGACATCACAGAGATCAAATTCAATCAAGGGAACCCAAATAACCTATTTCTATTCCTGCAACTTCTGGTAAATTTTATTTCTGTGACTTGAGGTGATTATTTTTCCCTTTTGATACCATTTTCAGTGCATGCCCTTCATCTCCCCTGTGGAGCCAGCCCAAATGTCACTGAGACTATTAATGGTGTATGCTTAACACACACACTTACAGTATGTTCATTCTCAGGGAGACTAAACATTATTGAAAGGTTACAGCATTTATTTTGATGTGTGTCTGTTTAACCAGTTCTAGCAAATGTTACACAAACACAAATGGGGTTTTCCTCTCCTGTTCCTCACAAGCCACCCTGAGACATTGCTTTTTAAACAGAAATCCTCTCTCAAATCAATGAGGGATTTAAAAACCCAATGCCACAATATGGTACATGGAGAGAGTTTGAACGTGCAGCAAACAGATTCGTAAAGGAGAAAGAAACATTTCATCCTTACTCCCTCCAGCCCTACAAAAGCCAGTTTCCACCTTCAGGGCTGCCAGTTTCTACCAACTTCCTGCTGGTTTCAGGGACCAGCTCTCAGCAGTAATGTTCTATTAGGAAGACTCAGCAGTTTGGTTCCTCATTAGGCAGAAGTTATTCCCCGTGAGGGTGCTGAGGCACTGGCACAGGGTGCCCAGAGAAGCTGTGGCCGCCCCATCCCTGCAGTGTTCAAGGCCAGGTTGGACACAGGGGATTGGAGCAACTGCTCTATGGAAGGTGTCCCTGCCCGTGGCAAGGGTTTGGAACTGAATGAGCCTTGAAGTCCCCTCCAACACAAACCACTCCGTGATTCTGTGATTCGCTATCTTGATTCTCATTTAAAGGCTGAGATTTGGAAGGAATTCTTTTGATCCCTGAGGATTTCCTGTTTTCGGTGGGGCTGGATGTAAGAGTCAATAAATACAGCCCATTCTGTGACCAAGTCTCTAACACAAGGAGCACAGCCATGGAGCAAACAGCAAACCTGGAAACCACCAGTTAGGATTTCAATTTTCATATTATCCCAGCTGCGGCTTACAGAGCATCTAATCATGCATCCATCCTTAGCAGTCGTCACTCAGCTGCAAAGGTGGGATTAATAATCCCCTCTGTAGCTCCCAGCAACTCTATTGACTCTTAGGTGCTATTTCAAGAGTCAGACCTTTAGAAAATAAACCCACAAATAAACCCAACCAAGTCATTTCCACCCCTCTTGGCTCAAACTCAGTATAAAATCACAAAGATTTAATGCTAGGGAAACCCCACATCAACAGGCTGCAGAGAGAGTCAAGGGCATGTGAGGCCATTGCAAAGTCAGGTGGTTCTATTCATCATGTGCTAGCTCCACCTTGTTTTACCATACCTTAGGAGTTGCTGTTGGGGAAGCCAGCCAATGCCATCAAAGCAGTGAGCTAGCATAAACACTGCTCACACGGAACCAGGAGCATAAAGCAGTAGCAGCAACTAATATTCAGAATATTAGGAAAGCTACTAAATAGGTTCCCTCAAGTATACATCCCTGGTCCAAAAATACAACCTTCCACTGCCAGCCACCAATTAAGTTTGGTGTCTTTTCTTTATGCTGGAAGGAATTGGACTGACTGGACTCTTAAACCAAAAGGTCAAACGTGAAAATAAACTAAGGAAAACCAGCCTGTCCTTTCTTCAAGCACTGCACTGCTCTGCAACCTCGTCCTTGGACTCCAAAGTGCTCTTTTGCTCAGACACTCATCTTTAAGCAGCTGCACCCCCTGTTTCTTACCTTCCTTCTAACGGGCACCTGCCCAGGCACTCCCTTGACCTGGAGAGGCTGGAGCAGCAAGGACATTTGCTGCTGTGGGTGGCTAGGAGGTGTTGTCAGAGACCTCATGGCCTTAATTGCTCCCTAAGAGCCCTGGAATCCTACCTGTGCTTCTCCAAATGGACGAGTCATATGTTAGGTGATAATATAGAGTAAAGGAGGAGCTTGCAGTTAGGCCAGCATAAGTAGAACAGCTGGTTCTCCATCTCAGCCACTGTTCCTGCTCTCCATATTGTCCTTGCATTCACATCTGTCATACCCCAGTCAGACTAAAGCTCTCAGTGCACTGCTTCCAGCTGAGCAAATTGGAGACCAGCAGAGGAAAAACCCTGACCCTCATCCGAGCACAGCAATCCTTGGTCCTCAGGAGATGACCTTGAAAGAGCAGGTATCCCAGGGATGCTATGGAAGGAGCTTAGCAGCTCTAGCACAAATAGCCATTGGCATTTTCCTATTGCCAATACTGCAGCCTTAAAAATGAGTAAATAAAACAGACACTTTATACTGGCACCATCTCCATGCCTTTGCCAATCCTCAGCACAACAGGGAGGGCTGCACCCACTGCTCCTATAGAAGAGGGCCACTGAGGCAGTACTTTCCAAATGGTTTCCCATTGGCCTCACTTCCACCTGGAAGCACCATTTCATGGGGACTTGTCACAGGCTGGCAAGCCCCACTTTGCTGGATCCACTAAGACCATGGCAGCCTTCTCAGGGACCAGTGGACAGGGGGTTCAATTGGACCCTTTAATACCATGGTAAAATCCCAGCACAGGTTGCCCAGAGAGGTTGTGGATGCGCCATCCCTGGAGACATTCAAGGCCAGGATGGATATAGTTCTGGGCAACCTGGTCTAGCTGAAGAGGTCCCTGCTCATTGTAGGGGGTTGGGCTGGATGAGCTTTGAATGTCTCTTCTAACCCAAACTACTCTGTGATTCTGTTTTCCCCATTCACTAGGGACATGTGAGGACACCCCCAGCACAAAGAGATGCCCTTCCCTCACCTCAAGAGAGAAATGAACCAGAAAAGCACAAAAACTTCAACTCGGGGAGAATAATCCAGGAACTATTCCCAGGCACCAAAGCTCTTACTGAAAGGTAAAAAACAAATATTTTCATTATTCATTGTCCAATTTCATGCTACCTCTGCACAACCAGGATCCTGCCTGCCAAAACGTTGCGGAATTCTACCAACCAATCCTGTAAGATGAATGCCCAATGAAGCTGTGGCTGCCCTGTCCCTGACAGTGTTCAAGGCCAGGTTGGACAGGGTTTGGAGCAGCCTGCTCTAGTGGAAGGTGCCCCTGCCCATGACAGGGGGTTGAGACCTGGATGAGCTTTAGGGTCCCTTCCAACTGTTCTACGAATTTATGAAATCTTTTGGGGACAATTCTCACACAACAGCCTCAAAGCCACAAGAAATGTTGGAGGCAGATGCATGCCAAAAGGGCCATCCAGAGCACTTGCTCAATGCTTCCCCATAGCAGGTCTCCAGCTTGCAGTGCCCTCCCTTCTCCTCCACCCCTTCCCTATGCTCAAGCAGGACCAGTCCCTGCCAGAGACTGCATTGTAGGGGATATGGGCCCTATGGGGTGTTGTGCTGTACATGTGCAGAGCTGCTTAAGCAGAGGAATCAAACAGCTGCAGAGTTTCTGATCATCCCAGCACAACAACCCCATGTTGATACACAGCAAGGAATGCAGAGACCTCAACAGTGCCTCTCGACACCCATCTGGTTTTTAGAGTCAACTTCCCTGAACTCCTCTGCAAGCTATTAGCGCACTGAATGTCCAGTCAAGGGCTGTGCTCTGTGTGTGTGTGTGTGTGTGCTTTAATTCCAAAGTAAACTCTTTCGCCTCGAGAAACATGCAGCACAATAAACTAATTGGAGCTGAGCTTAGCTTAATCTTTCAGGGGTCTTTTGCTGTTTTGATCTGATCCCAGAAGTGGAAGTCTGGTTTAGGTATCGTGTTTTTGTTTTGGTTTGAGGCTGAGGGTGGGTTTCCCCCCCCCCCTCTTTCTGGGATTTGCTCTCCCCAAGCCAGATTCCTGGATTTGACAAGTTCTGGTTTATGCTACTTACACTGCCACCTGCACAGCCGGAGAGGGGTTTCAAAGGCTGACTTCCCTGTTGGTAAAAGCAACAACAAGCAAACAGAGAGCCGTGTGCAGGACAGGCTGGAAGGAAATGTGCTTCTTTTCTTCATATTCATTTACAGATGTGTCCTTCCCCATTTGCTGTGCCCTATCCTTACACATGGCCGATGCTTTTCCTCTGCATAGTACACTGAAGTAGCTTTGCCACGTTCGTTCTGTTTAATAATCCTCTTTTTTACACTTACTGGTTTTGTCTCAGGGACACTGCTATTGGGGAAGTTCCTGCTGGGCAGCATCACCCCCATGTCATCTCCCTGCTTCTCCCACCCAGAAGACCCAGAGACCACAGCAAGAGCCCAGTGATGTCATTTGCCCAATATTCAGGCAAGATGAGGCCAATCTTCAGTGACTCACATTGTACAGAGAGTCCTGCACGGGGTCGGGAGGAGGTTCAGGAGCCCTGATTCAAGCTGTCTTGCGTGGCTGAACAGACCACAGCTCCAACAGGAAGGGTGGGGAGCAAAAGCAATGGAACAGGGAAGAACAAGGTTCCCTGCAGCCCAAACCCCCCAGAACCAGCTGGGGTATTCCGGAGACAAACCTAATGTACACACTTGTGCTGCAGATCTTAATTTGGGGATAGCAAAGGTCAAGGAATTGGAAGTTTTGCTCAGTTCCTGGTGAGGTCTGCCAAGCACTACTGTAACAACCCGTCCTTCTGAGTACATTGCAGGCATAGTAATGCAAAAGGAAAAATGATGATAATAAAAAAGAACAAGTAATCCCTTTGTAGAAAAATAAAAGAAATTATTGCACCATAAATATAAAAGCTATTTGGAGAGGTGCCATCTGATGTTCCAACTCAAAGAGATTCTCCAATAGAGAATAGAACTCAGAAAGCTGAAGAAACCCAGTGTTTTTCTGGACTTCTTGCTTTTTCACAGATGTGTCACTATTTAAAGTCAATGAAACAAAAATAATCTAAACCAAAATAAAGTCCAACTGTTTCTAAATGTGATTGGGACCTTTCCTCCAATCTCTGCACCCTTCCCACTCCCTCCAGGTTCACTCCCTCCCTATTCAGCTGAACCAAAATGAATAAGCACACCAGGAGGCAAGAGCAGAACCAAATGACTAAGGTTTCGATGTGTAATAATATGTCTGTACCGTTAACTAGACATAGCCCTTTTAAAAACTCAAAATAGGTGACTCAAAGCTATGAGACTTTTCCAAACACCAGACAGAACAAAAAAACCCGCATTAGGATATTTTCAGTTAAGGCAATTACATTTAAATAAAGCTGCTTATTACTGTAATTGCAGCAAAGCTCTGCAATTCAGTTTGGCTTTGATAATGAGGCATTGACTGAGCAGCATCCAGCGTGACTCTGCCTTGATTTGACATCTGTCTCCCTCCCAGTCACTCATCGTCACCCACTGGAGATACGAGGACAAGGATGTTATTTCAAGCAACTGTAAATTAGATGCTGTTTCAAAAGCACTTTGATTTTGTACATAATTCACACTTGTTGTAAACATTATAGTGCTCATCGGTCTGCAGAGAGGAGGCACTCCCAACAGGTAGGAGACAGGGTGCCTCCTGTGCCACATGTACTGCATAAACCAGGGACTAAAGCACCAGTTGCTAGTCTGAGCTCAGTGTAAGACTTAGACCTTAACTAGTGTGCACAGCTTGGAGAGCAATGACTGGCACCCAGTCCCTCCATCCCACTGACAGGCAGCTCTACAAGCTAGATTCTTCTTCAACTATCAACTTTCAGCTAATGAACTTGTAAGAAGACCTACATCCATGAAATGCGGTGCAGAGAGAATAACTGCATTCAGTATCAGTTGATCAGATAGGCCCTAAAATACCTTTTTAAATAGAGAGTGGTGTAATTGAATATTCAATCTACAGTTGACAGAAGATAACTCCTCATCAAGGTACTCCTGGAATGCAAGAATGCAAAATATTCTGCTCCAGGCCTAATCCTGATTAGGTGCCTCGGGCTAAAAGGAAGTACTTCTTATTTCTGTTACAAAACATGAATAAACAGAACGTCTGGGTAACACAAAGTGAAAATCTCTGAGTAGGGGTTCCAAGATTTGCCCCATTAATCATAAATTACTAAGAAAAACAAAATATAGAATAGCTCACTTTGTTTCCTTTGGTTTCTGAGAGCAGCAGCAGCCACAAAGACGTAAGTAGGGGTGATAAACCAACAGTGATTGTGTAGAAATCATGTCTAGGCTGTGCATGGGCAATTGTTCATTAGGATGGCTCACTTCCTAATGGAAGGGCCAGGTTGTGCAACAACTCCTTACACAGGGAAGAATTACCGGCACAGCATTCCCACTGGTGTGGGCAGAACTGGGAGACGCCTGGCGTGAAGGGCGGTGGGTCTGACCAGGGCTGGAGAGATTCAGGCAGCAGGGCTCAGCTTTCGTGCTGGGACACTGCAGTTGGAACACCAGAGCTGGAGGTGGAGATGGCCATTTAGATCATCCAGCTTGTTTCCCTGCCAGAGCAGGTTTGTCTTCAAAGACGTTTTCTAGGAGTTCATCCAGACTCCTTGAAAAAAGCCCTAAAGAATGGGATTCCACCAGCGTGCTGCAGGGACTATTTCATAGCCCTTTGCTTGCAAACGTTTCCTGATAACCGCATTTATTGTGCTTCTTTCCTATGTGATTCCACTCTTTGTAGCCCCTCACTCCCCCCTCTGTGGCAAGGAGGTGGCAGAGAATTAACACACAGCAGGATTTACTGGTTTGGGATTGCAGCAGTTTATCCTGGGGTCACCAAGTTTCCCTTTTGAGGAAGTAAGGACAGGATTTTGCTCCAGGAAACTGGAAGCCCTCTGGATCTTCAGGATCATAGGACAGCTCGGTCATCAGCTCAGCAGAGCTGGGAAGGATCCCTGCATTTGTTGGGGTTTTTTCAGTCCTTCTCTACACATTTCCCCCTTGAATTTGGGAGATTCTGCCCTCATCCTGTTCCCTCTCTCCCATATTTACAAGCTCTATATCCCACAGTGACATTACACCCTCACCTTGCATTTGTTGCAGCCTTTACACAGAAGTCTTATTTGGACATGCCAATACAGACCTTTCCTCTTCTTTGTTTTGTTTCAGACTTAGGGTTTAAACACAAAGAAGCGGTGTGTATAATGTAGCTGCCTCAGTCTATTTAGGTTCTCTTTATCAAGCAGCTCTCACCACAACACTGTACAAATCCTGAAACTCTAACTGATAAATAATGCATTTCTAGCAAAATATAAATCCATTTCCTTCTATTAGCTACAATTACAGCCTAAAATAGTAATGGAGGTATTTGGTTACTAAAGCAGCCACGCTTTCATTAAGAGCATTCACCATTCACATCGCACTTGGAGCCCAAATAGGATAATTTCATATTCACCTTCCCCATGGTCATCATCTCCCTCCTCTTATTGGCACTGAGAGGTTTACACGGATTGCTCCTATGCTCCTTCCAGGTCCTTGCAGGGGTAAGGACTGAAATGAAGCTTTCCTTTGCCTGGGTTATTTAATCCCACCAGGCGCAATAAATGTGAAATCCCCAGCAGTCTTTAGTATCAGCAGCACTGGGACACTTTTACAACATTATTACAACCAGAACAATGTTGCACCTTGAGAGCTTTCGAGAGGTCTCACCACCAGGAATTTTCTCTTGATATTCAGCCTGACTTCTACTTACTTTCCCTACACCACCTCCAGCTTTGCCCCTCTTGGCTCAAACTAGACATTTCTGTTCCTCTCTAGTATTTATGTGTTTGAAGATAGTTATCATATACTCACTTAGCCATTTTAAACTAAGCAGCTGTATTTAGCTCTTTTTAATCTTTTACTCGTAAATCATCCCACTCTGCTCTGCTTTGCCAATGTCAGGACTGTTTTCCTATAGCTCCAAACATGAAATATGCCTCTGTTACAAAATAGTTTGTATCTGATTGAAGAGAGAAGAAAAAAATGGAATCAGAAATTACAAGACTAGGAAAGTCGAATATCCCCTGGCAGGTAAAATCCTCATGAGCCCATAGCCTCATGCCTTAATGTTCCCTGCTTCAAAATCCTTAAAGAACGTCAGAACTCAGCAACGGCATATCAAAATACCCAATAACACACCTAATCATTCATGTCACTTCTGACCCTTGCCACTTGAGAGCAGGGCATTTCCTTCCTTGCACTTTGTTAAATGTGTTTTTAATCTGCTTAAATTGCATGACAACATGGCACAAGGCAAGCGGGCACAGGGCCCAAGGGATTCTTAAAAGACCTTATTACAAAGGTGGTTCTTTCCCACTTGGTCAGTGAAAAGGATTGGGCCACATCTTGCCCTGACCCTGGGTAGGCTCAGAGTGAGGGAAAGAAAGGTGAGAGTCTTAAACCCCTTTTCCCATGCTGCTGACCATGTGCTCCCTCCAAGACATCTGCTGCAGCAGCAACCAGACTGCCCAGTGCTGCTGTCCCTCCCATGGATGTACAACACATGTCTTTGGGAAGTAAAAATGCTTCTGCATCGCTCTGCCCATGGCTGGCCCTCAGGGATGTGCATACATCCACACCACACACTTGCCCAGCTGCTGCTTGGGTCCCCTTCTGACTTTCCATCTTCCCTTTCCTAATGGCATGGCAGGTAGGGAGCAGAGTTCCCAGGGTCATTACTCTGTAAAACAAAACACTCTGTATTTCCTTCTTTAAAAGAGTTAATACACTGGATTTCCGTCCACAGTCAGCCAAACATTGCAGTACAACTCCAAAAGACAAAACAAGGGTTTATTTCTTAATACATTTCTCCCCACTGTTCACTTGTTTATAGGATTCAGTCATTCTCATCAAGCCAAACCTGGCAGGACTAACTCTGATCCCACGTTCAACAAAATCACTGCTGTGTTTATATATCCAGGGGGACTGTTGAGAGGGGGAGAAAAGCACCTCCAGTATGTTAATTCCCAAGGACCTGACGATTAATGAACTAATCTTATTACACGTGCCGGGGGCGGAATCGTGGTAGATGAAACCTGAGCTAATGAATTAAAGCCCAAAAACCTCCTCTGGCTGCATAAACGTGCTTTTAATTTCAGCTACACTTTCAATAATAATCCTTCAGGATTTTTTTTCCATGATGCTTATACTTTCTGAAGATATGTGACTCCTCTTGGATACAAGCTCCTTTGTTATTTTATTTCTTGGAAATATTTAGCAATGTCCCAATAACTTTCTTGTTAAAAGTGTATTTGCTTTTCCTGTCCTGAAGGTTGTAGCTGAGTTTTCCTCTCTCTATGGAAGGCCCTTGGCTTTTTACTGAAGTTTTACTGCTGGGAGTAAACACCGAATAGGAGAAATGTTTGCCATATGTTGATATAATGGTCACATTGTGGGAGGGGAGCAGAGAAGAAGGCTGGCCCCTGACATCATGGTAGAAGTGCCCTTTTGTCACTGTTAAAAGTAGGTAAATAAATTATGGTCAATACAAACCAACCTGAACTTTCACTGAGGACTTCAAAGGGAACCTAAATACCATGCGAGTACAGAAGGTGAAAAAAGATCTATTAGCAAGCCACATGTTTAGAGACACCCGTATGAGACACGCTCATGTTACGAGTGACTTGTGCTCACACAAGGACTCCCCAGACCAGTCACTTTTTCCTGTTATGCCACATTGGACAGCAGGAGAGGAAACACAGAGATAAAGCTCTTTGAAAACCTTTCAGTCCTATTCCTACCTCTGCACTTTCTGCTCAGTTCTGATCCTTGGCAGCCTCTTTTGATTTACTATTTGCATGCTGTCCATGATAATGTACATGATACTCTCTTAGCACTTTTGAGTGTCTCCATAACAGAACCATAGAATCATTTAGGTTGGAAAAGACCTTTAAGTTCATCAAGTCCAAACATTAACCCAGCACTGCCAAGTCCACCACTGAACCATGTCCCCTAGTGCCACATCTGCATAATAAATCATGACTGATCTAAGAACTTGTACCAGAAGATACTGGTTGAGTCACTGATTAAGACCTGCTGCTGTGGTCCTCATTTGAAATGGTTTGGGAGTTTATTCTGGGAGCACTGAAGAGACTGAAGTGCCTTAATATGCAAGCCAAGTTGTTTAATAAATGGTAAACTTGAACAACACTGCCTCAACTTGATCCATCAAATGGGCTGGCAAAAGACCACAGGGTCCTTCTTTTCCCTGGGTGGGGGAAAAAAAAAGAAGAAATACAAAAAATTCCTTTGCAATTTTACACCAAGACAACTATTACCATATAAAACAGTGGGCGGACACAGAAGATTATGGCTTTCATATCCAATGGGATCACTATGAAGAATCAATGGACAGTGTCACTACAGATGTCACTACAGTGCCAGCTTGATTTGATCAACCCAATGTGAAATAATTCCTTTTTAAACTGAAACAGTGCAATGCTTCCCCACAAACACACCTTATCCCACTCTCATGAGATGGATACACACCCACCCACCATCTTCAATCCATTCTGATTTGGCAAACAACTTCTGATAGTTACATTAACTTTATACTTCCTGGCCCTGGATCTTTCAGCCATGCTTGTCAAACACTTCGAGTTCTTTCAAAAATGCAGGGAATTCAGTATTAAATCCTGTGACACCAGGGAAGCACCTGACAGAGAGAAGGGAGGGAAGCACAGGGAAACAGATACATGAGTGGTAAGTGCATCTGTTAAGACTCTGCTGGCATATCCACATATACAACTTTACTGCTTTCATACAGATTAAGACCCTAAAATACACACTTTCAAGAGGAAAAGCGCCATGCCTTCTGCAGAACCAAACACGCAGTGTGAGAACAGGGCAGAAACAACCACACAGGATACAGTGAACATGCAGCCCCTGGGCACTGCAGTTTCTCTGTCTTCCCCAGACAGACCCAGATGACAGCAAAGCACAACACAACCTACCCAAGGCCCAAGACATCCACAGGGAATTCAAGACACTTCAGACCGTGGCAACTGTGACTGCGCCATCCTTGGCAGTGTTCAAGGCCAGGTTGGAAGGGGCTTGAAGCAAGCTGCTCTAGTGGAAGGCATCCCTGCCCATGGCAACGGTTGGAACTGGATGAGCTTTAAGGTCCCTTCCAACACAAAACAAGCTGGGCTTCTATGTTTCCTGTGACACACAAGAAACCAAAACACTGGTGGCCATCTTCAATAGGGCAGTGGTAGGGGAGTCCCTGTGTCCCAAACCCAGGCAAACCCCACTGCAGAGCAGAACAACCACAGCAGACTAAGCAGCTCCAGCAGCACCAAGGAAACATCCGCTCTCATTTGATACCCTCTCCCCACACACATCCTCTTCTTTTTCCAGGCATGCCACTACAAAATAGCCCTTCTACTGATATCCCTCCACTGGTAAAGTTTACCAACAGTTCTTCCAGGCTGACAAAGGGGTGAGGGCACCCACCTAAGCCCTTCTCATGGGCAGTGCGTGGGGACACGGTGGCTTTACTTGGCACCCTGAGCCCTTCCCGCAGGGGAGCTATGGCAGGAGGATGCTGGGCTAACATCAAAGCAGGCTCCAGCTTTGGCAGGCTGGCAGCAGCTGACCTCCCTCCCCAGACACGTGCACACGGGTTTATTCCACACGCTGCTGTTGGCTATCGCAACTATTTCCACCCCCTTCTGTCAGCTCCATAAAATAATACACAAGGATGTGATCCCTCAGAAGCTGGATGGGGCTGGTTTTGCAAGCACAAAACCCGCTATTTTAAATTCGCTGGAAAAACAGGTTATAGGTTCTATGTTTAAATAAAGGTTAGAACAATAAAGCTGTGGGGTTTTTCCACAGTAACTCTCACCTCTTCAGACAGTAAATGATGAGTAACCACCGGGGCCCTCCTCAGCCCGGCCACGGGGCTCCGACTTCCCCCGTGTTTACTGAATGTCTGCAGCGAGGTCGGGGCAAGCCACAAGGAGCCCGTTCCACTTGTCACCAGGATAGAAAAAAACAGGGATATAAGAAGGAAGAGGGAAGCAGGAGTGTGGGTTGGGGCAGGCAAAGGGCTTCTCCAAGCCAGGCCGGCGGCAATTCCACCCACCTTCAGCCAGGCCGGGAGCATGGACACAGATCCGTACGGATGCAAGAGGGACACTGCCTATTTTTAGGCAGCTGGAGTTTCCACGAGGATTCCTAAATCTCTGTTTTCATTAGAGCGTGTGTGCTTTTTTAAGGAACAGGTCATTTCAAATTGTGGTTGCATCGCTCCACTGCTTTCCCTTCCACAGCACACGGCTCGCGATATAAATAACAAACCTATTAAATAGACCTCTGAGCCTGCCCTAAGACGTCAGTGGGGCCCCACCACAAGGCTGGAGCGAGGGTGACAACCATGGGCAACGATGGACTATGGCCCAACACAGGGGTAGAGCAGCAAAGTCATCGGGCAGTCACTGGCAATGGCTGGTTCAGCGATGGCCATTCTCTGCTCTGGGCTGTTTTTCCCAGGCTACAACAAAGACAGATTTACCCACTTGAGCCACTCACAGTCCAAACCTGACTGCTTCCCATATGCACACAATTTCTATATGCTTTGAAATAAACAACATGCATTACAGTCAAGCTCTCACGCAAGCCCCGTGATGCTCTCATTGGGGTCTCCCACTTACAACTGTCTAGTGATTTGGCTTGTCAGCTCACTGGCATAGGCACTTGTGCACATTACCCTCCTGACCCTGAAATGACAATCCAACCCTATCCCACCCCTTCTATTTTTATTCTCTCTCTTCCCCCCGCCGCTACTGACAGGGCTAAACTGTCTCCTTGCTGTTCCCCACACAGCAGCAGCAGCTGGGAGCATCTGGCATGGGACATATGGAATTTAATTTCCTGATATTTACATAGATTGAAACAATTCCTACTCCAGACTTCTGAAGGCCCATTGCACCAGAACTCAAGGCAAAAGCTTTTAGTTCATTTCATTTTCTTCCTCTTCTTTTGGCAAATGAGCTGGGAATACCAGTTTAAAGTCTGCACGGGCTTTAGGATGTTGAAAGATACTCAAAGTCCTTGATCTATAAGGCTTACAGGGCAAATGCTGCTTTTTTGCTTCTGGGGAATCCAAAAGGACTTTTAAGAGCCCTAGCCACTTTAAAAATATCTTTTCTCAATGACCTTGACTAGATTTGAAACAGCCCATTTGAGAGTTTTGCACATGTGGCTACAGATAAAAGTTTCTTTGTAAGAAATACAATAGCTGAAGGGAAATATTCAGTCATACAAAGGAGAATGAAAAGGGACATGTCTAGTGCTGGCTGCAGGGCCGGTGCTGCTGCTCCACCACTGTTGAGCGGAGAGTTAAACCAGGACACGCTCCTGAGCAAGACAGATGCTATATGGAAATGGCAAAGCAAAATGCGGCTGAAACACTGCACTCCTCCAAACAGTTGTTTGTCTTTGCTTTGTCGGTCAGTTACCATCCGTGAGATTTCCAATAATTACAGAAACAGAGACTTGAAAGGTAATGGAGTCCATTATCAACAAAGAATTGCCAGGGATGGCAACACACCAGCCCAGCTTTGCAAAATCCCTCTAAAATCCCTCTTGTAACAACACTTGAAGAGAATGGCTTAAAAAATCCCACCTTATTTTAAGGGTGTCTGCAACAGATTCATCAGTCAGACAAGCAGATAGGACAGCTTGTCTTCTTTATGGCTATAAGTGACCGTATTCTTCCAATGGCACTGATGCAAAAGTGAATACCAGCAGTATCAGTCATGGAGCTCCTCCAACATACAGCATCTAAGGACCTCACACATTGACATGCAGTTTGCCAGTAAAACCCTGGTGGCTGAGCTAGAAAGATACTATGGTTTCCTGGGAGAGTTCATCCAGCAGAAAATATGCCTGTTGCTTGGTCTATACACATATTTTAAGAAAAAGATAATTTTTTGTGAGAGTGCATCAGGATGAGGCCAAAATACAACTTGGATCTTCAGATTTATATTCTCAATTTAGATTCTCAATTTAGATTCCTATGCTCAAAATGGCAATCTGAAAACTTCCACCAACCCTAAAAGCACCTCACTCGGCTCCTTTGAGCTTCCCAACCTCCTCTGGTTTTGCTCCTTTCCTAGCTTAGCTGTTCCATGAAAAACCCTTAATTAAGCTTGGAGTTACAGCTGGAACTCAGGTCTCCTACCACTGACAAAGGCACTCTTACAAGGACTCGGATTCTTTTTTCCCTTCTCATTGACTCCTGCATTTTTATTAAGTGACCAGTAAAACTAACTGCAGTACTGGGAAATGCACCCAGGGCAGAGTAACCAGCTCCCTGGACAGAGATTTTCATGGATAGGAGATTTCAGGCTGAATTCTCTTAGAAAGAAAACTGAACCCAGCTCTTCAGCATCTTGGGTGAGCACTCAAACACAAGGTCATCACAGAAGAAAGGGTCACTCTGAGGAATCTGACCCACCATGAGGATCAGGTCTTCAATCTTCTTGTAAAAATGCCAGTCTTTCCAGTAACACCAGTGGGCAGGTATGGTTGTCACCAAAGAGGGTTTGCTATACTCAAGGCAGATATTCACTTGTGCTAAATCAGAGCAGCTAAGGCTGGAAAGAAGTTTTAAATCCCCATTTCTAATTGCTTACTTAACCCACTTGTTAAATTTGATTTTGTACTTGTGTGCCAAAGCATCTCCTTGTTATGGGCTTAAAAAAACCCCTCTAATACTATATAGCGTTTAGTGTTCAACTTTTGTAACTCTATTTAAAGGACCTTATTATACTTTTATTGCTATTAAAGAACTGCATTCTCGTTATGATTATTTTACAGGGCTCTAGACAGTTGATCTGGATGCTGTCTTATTAACTGTACCAGGTAGTAGGAATGCCAATTAATCCTCTTTAATATCAGCAATTCAGGCCACACGGCAAAGCTGACCTCAGCATCTCTCATGCCTCAGGAGGAACCACATTATATCACTGCATAAGGGGTCAAAGATGAGAGAGCTTTTGGCAAGGGACTTTCATGGTGCAGATGAAAGCATCCTGATTAAAAATGATGCTTCCTGCCTAATACTGCTGTTCTCACACTTTCCAAACCCACAAAGGCTGCTTACTAAAGACGGGTAAAATGATCCTTGTATGGTTTATGCAATATATTTGCTGTGCAGTTTGAGGGTTTTTCAGGATGAGAGATTCTGTAGTACAGCCAGGCTTCAGGACAGGTTGTTTAGCATCCAACTGAGAACGAATAAAAAGATGGTGAGGTGCGTCTAGGCTGCTCTCACTTAGGCTTCAGAAGCAGTACATGGGATTTACACTGCCTCTATTAGCTTAGCTCCCAGACGTTTTTTATAGCATTAATACATTTGTCTTCGCTAATCCCTAGGAAGCAAGAGTTTCATAAAGTAAACAAACAAACCAAGAAGTCAAGAAATATCAACTGAGAAGGAAACTAAGCAATGACTGCATGTGCCTCCACTCTCTCTGACTAATCTGAGATATGTATTAGAGAGCAGAGGCAGACCTCAGGATCAGCTTCTTTCCAAGTATCTTGATTTTAGGACTCAGGAGCTGAATTGCTTCCTTTTGAACCCCAAATATCCATTGAAGACTCTGAAAATCTCAGTTAAAGATCCTGAAGCCAATGAAACACCCATCTCCCATATCAGAGGCCTCTCACCACTTCCTCCCATAGCATCCCAGAGAATGTCAACGCCAGCTCAGGAACTCATGCTGGATGGCGTCACACCACTGGAAACCCCAAGGCAAGGAAGGCAGAAGCAAACCCAAGGTATCCCCAAACATTCCTTGTTTGTCCAAGAACAAGGGACTTGAGGCCAGCTTTCTGAAAGCCTTGAGCCCCAGAGTAGATGTGAAATGCAGACTCTATTTTCACAAGTGTTCAGCACGCAATCTATGGAGCTCTTCTGAAAATCTGGACCTTATTTAGGAGAGTAAATGAGAGCCAAGCTCTCTTTAAAACCCAGGGTTTAATAGAAATGTCTGCCGCCTCCTATTCTTAGGCCCCTAAGTAAGTGGTGCTGGCTGTGGTGGGAGCTGCTGGTGCACGGCTGGTGACTGGCTTTGTCATCCCAGGAGATCCTCTGGGTTGCTCAAATGTTCATGAGAAGCCAACAGAAAAATGTGCACAAACAGAGAGGAAAGAATAGAAAATCAGCTTCATGCTACAGCAAATGTCCAGGGAAAATGTTTGTGGATGTCTAGTGTGAAGTGGTTAAAAGGCAGCTCAGAGTCTGGTCTCCTGGCAGCTAAACCCCTATTACAAAATCCCATTGCCTTATTTCACTTCAGAATTGTCTCAGCTACTCATTCCTATATCAGTGGGAAATTTGGAAGTGACTTTGGATTTGCAGTTTCCTTTTGATAAATGTATTAAAAATACCAATATAACAGCTTTTTATATCATAATAAAAATACATGGAGGATTAAATCCTGCCTAACTCTTGCTGACTTGGAAGCAAGTTTGCATGCTTTCCTCACATCCAGATTCGATTACACTAACTCTTAATGTACAGCTTTGCCAGAAATGTTTTTATTAGAAGAAATTGCACTTGGTCCAGAATGTTGCAGCAGGAATGATCTCTGGCATGCATGGTAACAGGCTTTTTGCACCGATCTGAGATCTCTACATGGGTTTCTAATTTCAGCTGGAATTGAGTTGAAAAATTGCCTTTTGGATCAGCAAGAGATTGGACATGATTATAGGTAATGTTGGACTTTGGAAGTCTTGGACAAAAACTTTTTGGCCAATAGGTTTTTTTCATGATGTTCCTCAGCTGGGAAGCTCTCTGCCAGAGTGTACTCACATTCACTCTTGACTTGCCTCCTTTTGTTACTAGTGTGCATTTGATTCCTTAAAACAACTTTTTAAAACCCTTTCTTTCCCAAAATAATTTAGCTGGAATTGCACTAGTTATCCCAATATTTTAGAAGCATTGGTAATGCTGTGAAGGGCTCTGAAGTAGCAGCTGAGAAAGATACTGCAGAGATTTAGAGGGACTGATTTGTCAGTCTTGCTTCTTTTTATTGGCTCCCTCCCTAGTACCACTTAATTTAGTCAATCAACTAAATGATCCACATCATTTATCTTTCCAAAGTGTTTTTTTCTGTGCAAGCACCTTTGGCATAATTCACAGCCAACATACAGTGAACAAGTGATAGTTTTGAACAGTGAATGGTGATTATTGCCTTCATCTTTCCGTCAGATGCATCAGTTTAAATAAAAAGTACTAGAATCATTCCTGTTGCTTTGCTGAAAATCAAAGGCCAAGGGAATTGTATTTCCATGTTTTTGCATAGCAATTCCCTGTGTCTTCCTTGGTACTTACTACCGCTAAAAGTGAGACAGTTGCAACACAAGATTGGAATTAACACAACTCAGGACTTGGGAATCTTTAAGGTGACTGAATCCAGCACAGTGGAAGACAGGCTGCAAGATCTATCAGTAACTGCAAGAATCACATTGGGAGTTCAGATTAAAATGAAGGACAGATTGAGGTTTCAGAAACCAGCTGAGAAAGCCTAGGTCTCAATCTTGATAGATTCCCGAGGCGGTCAGAAGACACTTTAATTACATGATCAATACAGTTTCAAAGTGAGTGCAGAAGCCACAATGACTCTGAGGGCACGGACATTATTTGAAGGGTAAAGTGAAATCCTATGGAAGAAAAATGTGAGATCTCTGCTTTAGACAAAGCAATCGATGCCTGCTCAGCCTCCTGTGTGTTAAGTTTGGAAACATTTGAAGACAGCTGAAATAGAAGTGTAAAGGGAATTACGGAAAAACACTGCAGTTTCCCAGATCCCTGAGAAACTGGACGGTGGAACAGAATTACCAGTAACAAATCCATCCTGCTGATGAGGCAAAGGTGCCTGGAACATGGCATTGCTTTTTGCAAAGCCGTAGGGCACCCAGCAAGGCTTGTGAATAGCTTGTCCCCTTTTTCCTTAGGCAAATTAATGAAGATTTCCTTCTTCACTTAGGAAACTCTAGAGCCAATATCCCAAGACAGATGCCAGATTGAGATGATGCAGCAAAAATACATAACCTTATCCTGCCTTTACCAATTCCGGTCATATTCCATAATTACTTCACATACAGCAGAGAAGACAAAGGAACAACAGCTATGATCCCTATTGATATTTATTTGGTTTTAGAGAAAATGCTGATTTGTTGACTCAAGCACTGTGGAGTTTCAGTTATGCTATTGTTTAGAAAGAAGATCAAGATGAGATTCATGATCTATTCCAGAACGTCCTCTAAGATGACTGAGGTACCCACCTAGATTTGACTCAAAGCCTGAATAAAGAAGACTCTGAATTTGAGTCATCTCAATCCAAGCCACTGGACAGTGATGGTTTCAGATGGATGTAACCATATCCTTCCACCTCCCTCATCCTGAAAAATGTTAGAAGTTTTAAATCTGAGAAAAAATGAAAACAAACATTAGAAAGTCAAAAAATGTTTTGTGTTGAACTGAGTTCCCATTTTCAGGCCAACTGTAACAAAAACATTGAAGAAGAACATGAGCAAAGACCAGACTTTCCAGGCTGGAACACAGCACTGGTCCATCAAATCAAGGCCATCACATTCAGGTCCCTTCTGCAAGAGACAACTGCATCCCTTAATCATTTGCAGAAATCTCATCACTCTCCATCCTAAAACCACTGCAATTTTCAGCAATTAAATAATACCACCACAGTGGTGTCAGAAGGAATGACTCTGGAAAGCAAATATAAGCTTGAGAATGAGGGAAGTTTTATTGATAAGGGTACAAAAAGGCAAACTGGTCTTTTTCTGATATACAAACCTCTCTGATTCTGCATTACTTCTTCCAGTCCTTTTATGTTCTGCTTACTTGAAAAGTAAAGTCCTTGTGGCAGGGGCAGTATCTGACTGTACATCTAGAGCAACCAGCTTCATCCAACACACTACACTAAGTCAGTCCCACTAAGACCTTACACAGAACACACAAACAGAATCGCACTCATCCTTGGTCATGATCCATAGGGTTTTGCTGAGACTTTGAGCAGAGCAAGAGGGAGTGGAACATTCAAGCCAAATGCAGTCGGGTCCAAATGCCAGCTTTTCTAGGTCTTCAAAGTATCCCCATTAGTATAAGTGTAGAAGAACTTTTCCTTTCAGATAATTTCTCTTGCCCAGAACTAGTCCAGAGTTAAATCTTATCAACTGCAGATTTAAGGGTAGGCACATCCAAGAGAATGAAAACCCACGTCACTCCCAAGGTGTCCCTAATTCCCCGCGATTACGGAATGAGGACACTGCAGGTTTTTATTGCTGATGAACTCAAGAGAGCAAGAAATTGTCTCTGTACTCATTGAGAATGACAAAGATGCAAGAGTGATTATTAAGGTGCATCTCATGCATTTGCAATTATGCAAATACATATGCAAATGAAGCACAACCTTTGGGCTCCTGTCATGTTGCCAATGCTTCCCTCTGTGGCACAAATCTTGGATACGCGTCTTGCTTTAATATTAGGTCTTGCACATAGGACCCAGGTGCTGCAGGATTCTGAGCATCTCCTAGTAAACCCTTAATAGCATGGGGCTCCCTCTGGCTTCAACAGATACTCAAGGCTCTTCACACCATCCCCAAGACTCAAAACTTCTCTTGGGGCAGGTTAGGAGGACACCAAGCCCACCATTCCGGGGGGAATCACTAATATGTGAAGAAGAGCAGCAAGCGGTGCCTCCATTTGCTGACTCATGGAAAACATTATTTAACACTGTGGCTCACAGCACCGCTGGAGCATATGCCCACCTTTCTGTTTAATTAAAGCACAAAGTGTAATTGGTAATTTGTTTGGGGGTTCTCCTGGGATGCTGAAGAGCAGAGCTACTAAGGAAGTCATGCATGCTGAGGCGAAACTCCTCTGAATGCATCTCACAGCATGCTGCTGCTTTGGATGTACAGAAACAGCTCTCCTGTACCCACCCCTGCCCAGGAGCTGCTGAAACAGGATTAACCCACCTCCTAAAGGAATAAATCTGTTGCTTTGATTCCTCTCCATCCATGCACACATTGAAATTCTTGATAAATGAACAGGTTATAAACTTCCTAAGAGAAATGCTGACTGTACATCAAAGTTATTGTATTTCCACCATGCCAGTGGCAGGGGAACCACTGCTGGGACAGACTGTGATCCTCTACATCCAAGAGCCAACGGAAGCTGAAATCACAGAATACTTAGGGTTGAAAGGGACCTTAAAGGAATCTTAAAGCTCATCCAGTTCCAACCCCTGCCTTGGGCAGGCACACCTTCTACTAGAGCAGGTTGCTCAAGACGCCATCCAGCCTGACCTTGAAGTATGTCCCAGGTTTCTCAGCCCCTGAAGGTGAGGGGTTAATTAAGTCACTTGGGCTGCACTGGGAGCTGTACTCTCCCCTCTTCTACACTTCAAGTGGAAGTGCAGACAGACTTGGCACAAGGATTTCATGGCATCATTCTGCAGGGATGATAAGCATGGAAGCCCACTGTTTCTTCCAAAAGCTGTCAAAGCATAACTCTCGTTACACCAAAACAAGAACTCTTCTGACTCTCAGTCACCCCTCTGGCTGAGTGACTTCACTCCTCAACAGAGGCAAATAGGGGTTGGTCCCTTGACTCGAGGAACATAAGAACCGAATGAAGAACCCGAAGCGAGCAGGCACATGACGTGCTGGGTGTTTTCCCCTGCAATGCAGTCTGTGCTGTGCATTCCCTCTCTACAAGATACATTAAAAACCAACCCTGATTTGATTCCCTTCAAAAAGTGCTAAATAAAACTCCCAAATCACCAATGTGTGCAGAGAAAAACATTGCATGGGAGTACTTGCAGGGTGACTACTGCTAAGGCAGTCTCTGTACGAGTCTCCTACACCTCCAACTCCTATGGATTATCTCCCAGAAGGGAAATCTTTTTGAAGGGATGACAGACAAAACAAAATTAAGAATCAAAACAGGGGTTAAATAGAAAAAAAAGGCTTCAAAAATTCACTGAGCAAACATTTGGCAGAATATTTTTAAACTTTCTTTGGTGACTCTGGGACTGCAAGTGTGGGTGGAGGTGGAGTGTAAGCCCTGAAGAAATCCATTCCCAGCCAGTTATCTGCAAGGCAATGTCAGTGTGCAGGGTTTTCTACTGTGCTCAGGACAACAAGGGACTTCAAGTCCTAGCCAGGGTCAGGAAGGATTGTGCAAGCATCTTCTGGACTCCACTCTCATAGTCACTCTCATCACAACAGTGGTGGACCAGTCGTCTCATTCTGCAAGGCCAGAAACATGCAGAACATTGCTTTTTAAAGGCGCCTGGGTCTGGGAAGAGCTCTGCTCTCAAAACATCCCCTGCAATTATGCCTGGTTCCTAATTCATGCATTTGTGGAAATCTTGCCTTAAAGGCTGCAAAACCCATTTCTTCCCCTCATAGTGCTGGGGTGTCCAGGAAGCTATCCTATCAGCTCAGGTAAAAACAAACCAACAAAATCAGTGGCAAACAGAAGAAGATGTTCCACATCCTTTTCAGAACCTTCCGAATCATTCAATTTCTAATGTGATTAAGAGTGAGGGCTGTGAAATCCCTGCTGAACCACAACACTTTCTCTTGCCCTCCACTGGAACAGCCACTGCGCTTATTGCTCCTCCAACAGTGCTACCACCAGTGACTGCCCCACCTTCTGTGCTGGGCTACTGCACAAACATATGGTGGAAGGAATAAAAAGATGGATAAAAATAAGTCAGGATGAAAGAAGCCCTTCTCTCAGCAAAGACCAGACACACTGCTGCAAATTACACCGACGCAGCCAGGATGGTGTCTTCCTCAGCTATGCAAAACAGCTCAAAGGAGAACACCATGCACCAGCCAAAATTCTTCATGTAACAGGATGTCATCACTAAAGCCAGAGACATCAGAAATGTGCCAGATGACACTGGAATCTGACCTCTGAAGCACTGCTGCACTGGAACGCACCCGTCAAGATAGCCCCTTGGATCAACAGAGACCAGTGTGTGTTGAGAGAGTTGTCATAGGTTGAAACTCAGAAGAAACTGGATCTGTCTGCTGATATACTTTGTTGAGTCTACACTCCACAAAAAATGCAGTGGCACCATTCAAAGCATGAACAGCACAATCCGTCATTAGCTGGATACCGTAAATGCTCAAGTAATGGACAATTTTGCCCTCAAAGCCCAAGTGTTGCAGCAGTACACGCTCACTCAAAGCTTTCAGAAGTCTATCCCTTGCTGTAAATCAGGGTTTAAAATTCTACAGAGGAAAAGATCCTACTCTTACCATGAGCATCTAAGTTTCCATGGCTATTCAAACTCCTGTTTTGCCTGTGTGCCTTAAAAATACGAAGATCAGCAGAGAAAAAACAGATCACCAACCAAGATTTTCTAAGCAATTGCAAGTCTAATTCTTGAGCACTTAGAGTCTGAAACAGCATTTCAAAAGAGGTCACAAGCAGAACCAACCAGACATCATGTTTTTTGGTCCCATGCAACCAAATCCAACTTTTTCTGGTCTCAACAGGTGGGATAGAGTGCTGAAACCATGAAAATATACAGATGGTTTCAAAACTGAGGACTGGGAAACACTGAACATATTTTTGTCAAAGCAAAGTTGCACTTTCAGAATCTTTCATTTAGAAAATCAGAACACTTAACTGAAAGACACAATTTTCCTTCCTTTTCAGAAGGGTTTGATTTGGTCCAAACCTTAACGTTCTCAGGACATGCATCTAAAATGGTTCAACCAAAGTCTATTTAAACACCCTGGATGGGAATTGCTCCCTTCTCCTTTTGAGACACGACCTCATAGTCCATAAAGAGCCTCACAATGGGCAACACCACATGGACTTTGTTGGGAAAAAATACACCTCCCGGAACCAGAACAATGGCAACTTCAGTCCTGCAGCTCTTTCACGTTCATTTTCAAAAGGAAAAGTAACAAGCCTGAGAGGCTGCAATACTGCCGGCACCGATCCCTCAATATGCATGTGAACTCAAGTAACCTCCTATTCATCCAGGCCCTAAAATAGGAAGGCACAGTTCTGGACAAGCATATTGATCTGGATTCCTGCAACTATCCCTTTGAAACACAAATAAACTATTGTTAAAAAAACCCCAACAGATCTCAGTGTGTGCTCTGGTTCCTTTGCAATGTGTACTATCTGACTACAATCCATCTTGGCAGTGGAACAGCTACGCAGACGCTCTTCTGAGCCAGCTCAAATGTAAAGGGATGCCAAGTATGTCTTCCCTTTTGTATTTACAGTAATAGTTTCAGCTTTCCCCACCACTGGGAGTGCTGTTGGGGATCAGCTGGCAAAAATATACTTATCTAAAAGGACCACTGTAATTCCACTTGAAGCTGAGCTGTTTTGCAGGGGTTGTCGGCAAGGACCTTCTCCCACATTAATCTAGAGCAAGAAACATCACGGTGCTGTCACTGGCACGAAGCTGACAGCAAATCCTGTTCCTGCCTCCTCCCAAGCTGGACTATCTGCTGACAGACCACTGGCCTCAGCTTGGCTCTCTTACACTGCTCTAAGTTTGGAGTGAGGCTCTCTGGTGTGTCTGAGCTGTGCTGTCTGCTCTGAACATGGAAAAACAAGGGTGATCTATCACAGAAGCGGGCGCTTCAGAGACAGGTATTCAAATGTTTGACTCCAACAGTGCTAGAATACAGCTGGGGAATTCTGGCCTCCAAAAGACCTCAAGGAGTACGTAGGGATATGGAAAGTGTGCCACATCCCTGTGCTGAGCAACCTGCAAATAGGTTTGTAGTAAATAGGTGGTAGAAAAACTTGCCAGCCTCAGGGTTGCTTCACACTGCAAAGGCTGAAACACGATGTCTCCAGCTGACCTGACAACACGGCTGGCAGGTCGCCCCAGAGCAGGCAGAGCAATACTGGCTGACAGGCGGACTGGCCACTGACTTTGATGAAGAGTTCCAATGTCTGAGCAATAGGGAGTTTTGCTGCTGCTACACTGAGAACAAGAGCTAGGGAGCAGTTTTCCACCAGCTTGAGCTATGAATGGACCCACAGGTAAGCACCTAAAAGGAGGCAGATGATGGGCTGTGGGTTTGTAAGAAACAGAATGGGCTACTGGAGAGAGCTTGGATTCAGCAGAAACTGTGTGGGATTAAGATTATCATTTTTCACTAATATACATGAGCAAATCTTTGGATTTCTGAGGAATCTCAGCATTTGACACCTCTTTCCTGAGCTCCTACACATGCATGACAGCCTGGATCCCAAGGTCTTACCATTTGTGGTCTTACTTGCCCTCATATGAAGCAAAGACAAATCCTACACCAGCATAGCCCCACGTCTGGCTTGGTGCAGCTCTGTTACCCTCTGTTACATCTGTCCATATAAACGACATTTTCTCTTAAAACAGAGAGGGAACGTGTTGAAGATCCCTCTGTGCAGGAGCTGGAGGAGGGAGAAATTATTTTATCTTTGCAGGATATATCCCTGGGTGTTGAAGCTCTGCCCAAGGCATTGTGCAATACAAAGCTATCACTGACATCTGTGGAAAGGAATTACCGGGAGTAATTTCCCACTGCTAGCAGCAAACTCAGAGAGGTTTTGGGTACAGGAAGTCTGAAGCCATCACAGAATCCCAGCCTGGTCTGGACTGAAACAGTTTAAAGCTCCTCCAGCTCCAACCCCTGCCACGGGCAGGGACACCTTCCATAGAGCAGTTGCTCCAAGCCCCTGTGT
>JAOEHY010031869.1:0-12380 GCA_025447955.1 Psilopsiagon aurifrons | reverse complement strand
CTCCTTTTGATGCAGCCCAGGATACGGTTGGCTTTCTGGGCTGCGAGCACACACTGCCGGCTCATGTTCAGTTTCTTGCTGTCGCTGAGATGATCCCAAGCTCATCATGGGTAGCTGGGATATTTTCAGCTGGTGAAATGCTCCTTTGGATGTCCCATGTCTTGGCTGTGTTGCTGAGCAAAGGCAGAGCTGGTTTGACCGGGTGCTAAGTCCCTGCTGCCCATTAAGAGGGGCAGCCTTTGCCATGGAGCAGATTTCAGCCAGAAGAAGGTAGTTCCATCACAGCTTGTACTCTGCCCCTTGGGCCCACAGTGTGCTCTGCTTCAGCCCTGGGACCTGCTGAGGGCTGCTTCTCGTTCTCTCCAAGCTGGGATTTTACAGGCAAAGGAAGATGCCGTGGTAGCTGTGTTCTGAGTGTGGGGCTGCGGTCTGCAAGACACACACACATCCCCTTCTTGCATCTGCATCTCTCCTGTCCAGGTACAAAGTGCCATCTCCAACGCTGGTGACAGTATCTGCTCTGCTGATGCTACACGGAACCATAGAGCAGTGTCAGACAGGAGGTGGTGAGGGGGAGGCAAGAAAATGGAATGTTACTAGCAAAGCCCTGGCTGACAGACACATCTGCAGCATCAGCAGCATCTTCTGCATCTTATGCTTTTTTGCTCTTGGGTGATTCATCCTGGCCTTGGTAGAAACACATGTTTGTCCAGCCTTGTGCTGGATGGGGGATGCAGTGCTGGGGCTGTGTGGCTTCTCATTGGGATGCCCTGGCTGCAGCCAGCCCTCATCCTCCTCCATCACTGTGGAGCATAGCCAAAGCAGCACCCCTGGGCAACGTGGCCTGATGGGAATCTGCAAAAGCCCGGTGCTCCTGCCAGGTGAAAAAGCATTTGAAGTCTGTGCTAGCCCTGATTAGCAAAATTATGGTTGCCATGGTGCCTGAATAGCTGCTTAGAGAGTGCCTGCCTTCCCTGGACCCCCAGCAGACTTGGGGGGGGGGACACGCTCTGGAGCAGAGGCCAATTTTGCTGTTCCCTAGAAAACTGATTGCTTTTATCTCAATGAACACTGAAATGTGGTGGTGTGGGGTTTGGTTTTGTTCTCCCAACCCTGCCCTTCCTTCTTTCTCCTTTCAGCCCAGTTTGTGGTGGAGGAAAAATGCCCCTTCCCACCTATTTCTCAGATGAACTGTGGGGTTTTAGGTGCAGCAGTTGCTGCAGGGAGAAACCCTGTGCTGTGAGCAGGGTGTCCAGGGTACCAGGCCTGCATCACACAGGGATACAATTAGCTGCCCTAGGGGAGCAAGGGCTCTTGCTGGCTCCTTTGCTGGGTACCTGCACCCTGGAAAGTGTGCTGGCAAGTTATGACCAGCTTAGAAAAAGGGACCTGGCAATCTAGAAAGAGCTGATGCTACTGGGAGAGGTTTAAGATGTCAGCTGCTTGGGCTGTGCTGACATGAGATTTTGGGAATTAGTACAGCTTTTATGCAGTGGAAAAAGGCCTCTTGGGAGCCAGTGACTGGAAAAGCACAGGGTAGCAATGGCAAAAAAAATATACTGGATGAGGGTGTCCCTCACCAGACAAGGATGTGTGGGTAGGCTCTGCTGCACAAATGACAACAGCACTGCTTTGGAAAGACCGCCTCGCTGGCATGCATTCACCTCTGGCTATGTCACTGCAAAATAACCCAGATCCAGGTCCGAGTGGCCCTTCCTTGCCTTGGGGACTGAAATGAGCATCCTCCTAATCCAGGATGCATCTCTGGACATGTCACCCCCAGGAGACCAAAGAGGGACACCTTTAAGTTGGCAGCTCCCAACAGAGACAGAAGCCGCCTCCCAGCTAAACCTGGCTGGGAAGATTTGCAATACCCTCTGAAGGGGCTGCTCATGTTTGCTTCAGTGACAGAGAGGGATGCACTCTGGGGGCTCTCTGCTGTAAGATGGTATGAAGACAACGAGTGACTGTGCCTCAGTTTCCCCTCTCAGATGCAGTATCAGTCTGTGGCTTGGTAGTTTTTTGCGTTAATTAAAACAGTAAAGCAGGGGAAGGAATGAGGGGCTGTGGCACAGACGGCTCTGTAAAAGGCTGTGCTGGTCTGCCCTGCAATTACCGTGAGTGATGTGCCCTTGAAAAGAGCTGGGAGTGGATGCAGTTGGCTATTAGGGCTGCAGCTCTCAAGCTTCAAAGCCTCTGGTTGTTTTTTTCTTTTGGCTTCCTAATTCTCCTGGCAATGCTGCAGAGCCAGCCTCCCTCAGCAGCTGTGTTCCAGCCTTAACACACATGTGGAGGGACCCACATGGCAGGGACCTCTGCACTGGCTGGCTTGTGGGGAGGGATGGCTGCACAGCAGGGAGTGGAAGATTGGAGACATCCTTCAGGCTGCAGTTGTGCAGGGAACCTTGTGTGTGTCCCTACCTACCGCAAAACTTTCCAGCCCAGAGAACACTGCTGCCACCCTGGGCAGGGTTAATGTAATGAAGTACCTGGTAAGGGGAACAGGCTAAAGGATCATGCTCTCATGTGCAGTTCGCCCTCTTTAAACAGTGAAGAAGCAGTAGCAGAAGAGGGGTTGCCACCTCCTGGTTATTTGGTTTATTAGAAAATTGAAAACCAGATAGCACTGAAGCACTATCAGGCCTGCAGAGCCTTGGGGGAAGGGCCTGTAGCAAGAAACAGATGTTAAGGGAAAAATGTAATGCACAGTCTCTGAGAGCTATCAATTCTTCCCAAAGAGTAATGACAGCAGGTAGTGTGGGAACAGTGATTGAGGCCCAAGTTATGTGGGATACTCCAGCAGGCTCATGTGAATGGTGAAGGAAAAGGGAAGGCAAAGGGAGAAGGACCCCCAGTCCAGAGGTTCTGGTGTGCCAGCAAAGCTGAGGCTGGGAAAGCTGGACCTTGGGCAAGCAGGACAGAGACTTCTCTGGCTACCTGACAGCCAGGATCTGGCAATTTGAGGGGATGGACAGACCCATGGTTCAGCTCTGAGAGAACCAAGCTCTGTTTGGTCCTTGCTCTTTGCAGACAAGAGTGCAGACAGAAAGCAAGGGGAGGTGGATGACAGATGGAAGAGAAAGAATGGCAATTGAGAGATTTCCAGGAATGCTTAATCCCCTGATACAGTCCCTCAAGTGAGCTTTTGCTCAGGCTCCTGGTGCCTCAGCAGTACAGTACAACCTGCCTCTGCACCAGCATGGATGCCCCTGCTTTGGGCATCCCCTGGGGAAAAAGCAACCTGTGCACAATCTGGAGGCAGGAACAGAAATCCGTGCCCATCAGCTACTGTTTCTGGCTCTGCAACCCAGCGGCTGTGGCCTGCAATGTGCTGGCTCCCTGGCACTGTTGCCCGCCCCAGCATCTGGTGAGCCAGCCCTCCTGAGCCCCTGCCAGCGTTGCCCAGCTGCCACCCCTGTGTGTCCCTGTGTTTTAGCTTGTGTCCGTCCCCAGAGCAGATGAGGTTTCATTACCTTTGTCACTCCCATAGCAGCGCACAGCACCTCTTCTTCCTCCCAGTTTCAGATTCTATTTCCAGCTTGTTGTTTCCAATTAGGATGAGCAGATGCCAGGCCAGGTACTCTCAAGGCTTTCAGGATCTCTGTATCTTATCAAAATGGGTAGGAAAAATATCTTCAGGGCTTTGGGGGATCAATTCCCACTGTGTGTGTGTCACCCCTTTGGGCTGCTCCAAGGCACTGTCCCCATCTGCCAGACGCCTTCCCTTGTTGCTCTCCTTTGGTTCCATTTCATAAGCCAGTGGGGAAATGGGGTGCTGCATCCTCCTCAGCATGCAACTGAAGCCCTGCAGCCCAAGGGTGCTCTGGAGCTGTATGTGCTGTTGGCTTGGTTGACTCCCAAGCAGGGGCTGTGATGGGTGCCCTGCTCGGGCTGTGCCCAGTGGCCCTGGGGACATATGCACCCAGACATGTGTTGCCAACCATCTCTGCTCGCAAGCAGGCTCTATTTGCTTCCTTCTGCAACAGCAGTGAGGAAGGGATACTCCAGCAGGCACCCAGTTTCCTGGGAAGGAGGGCACCAGTAGGAACTTAGTGCCTCAGTTTCCCCCTTGGGCTGTGGAAGGGAAGAGGAGTGACTGAGCAGTGCTGCTAGCATCTGCTGTGTGCTCTGGCATCAGGAGGGGGATCTGGGAGTGCAGGACCTCAGGGGCAGCTGAAGGCCACCAAATCCAGGCAGCTCTTGGCAGTGCAGTGCTGGGGTTAGGTGTGCAGTGAGCTGTGCTGGGGCTCAGCCTGAGTGGGAGCAGGGAGCACAGGGCTCCTTCTCTAAGATGCTTGTCCCACCTGCTCAAATGCAGCCCCAACGGAGGCTCTTCCAGCTCCATCCTGCCTGGCTTAACGAAACACATCCGAGGACGGCGCTGGGACAGCCCGAATGAGGAGGGTCCTCGGGATGCCAGAGCCCTTCAAGATGCCATCCGTGGGGGAGCACAGGGTGCCTCTGAACCCTGTCACCCTCGGAGGGGATAAAGGGACCGCTGCGTGTACCTGTGCCCTCGGTGCTGCCCGTGCCGCGGAGCGGCAATGTCCTCTGCCGCGGCTCTGAGCGATGCGCAGCCGTCTCCCCGGTGTCACCCCGTTACCCTGACTCCCACCCGCCGCTCTTCCCCACCTCTGGGGGGCCGGGGCGGGCTACAGCGCCCTGTCGCGGCGGAGCCGGGGGGCCCCCGCACGGCAGCCGCCAGCCCGTCCGCTCGGAAGGCGGGGCGGAGCTGGGGGGCTCGAGGGGTGCGAGCTTGGGGGAGCGCCATCGGCTCCAGACTGCGCTCGGACCGGTAAAGCACGTGTTGGAAGAGAGAGGAGCTGCGGGTGGAGCGGAGACACGCAGCCCTGCCGCTCGTCGTGGGGCACAGACACGCGTGAGTTTGTGCATGCATATATGGGTATGTGTACGTGTGTGCATGGATTTGTGAGCGTGTCTGCGGGCACGCGTGTGTTTGTGCATGCATGCATGGGTCTGCATGCTGCTACAGAGCAGGAGTATTGCCCTGTGACCACGGCGTATCAGCAGGATGGGGTGCCAGCACAGAGGATGGGAAGAAGCGCAGACAGGCTGACGAACAGTGAGTGGGCACAGGTAGGGAGCAGACCCCAGTGCAGAGCGAGGGGTAGCAATGTGAGTAGAGCAACTTACTTGCATCAAAGTGTGACAGAAGCCGGCTGGAGCCGCCTGTTCCTCAGGGAAGTGATTCGGGTGACCCAGGGTTGCACATCTGCATCTCCCCTGGATGAATCTGAACAACTGGGCACTGTCGGGCCACGATTCCTGGCAGTGTCAGGATGGCAGTGGGGCCGATTCATGTGTTACTCACCACGGAGGCCACACAAATGGCAAATACCTGTGTTGCAAAGGCTGCTGGTGCGGCTTGAGATGGCTGCACCACCCTTCCCAGGGACTCTCTTAGAGTCAATGGAGTTCATTACATTAACGCTATTTCCTCCCTCTTTCTGAAGAGCATCAACTTGCCAGTGCTTCTTTGCAAGCGACGAGTCAGCCCCCCTGCAGGGATAGGGTCTCAGCACCAGGCTTTGCTTGCCCAGTGGCGGGAGAGGAAGTCTCACCCCTGTGGCTTCCCCGCCAGCCTGTCGGCTGACTGAGGACGAGAGGCAGAAGGTGGGTAAGGGCAGGAGACTGAGCTCTGAGGGGAGAGCAGCGGCAGGATTTCATTAGCCTGCCTCTTAAGGCAGTGAAGTCTCCATCCCCTCCCACACTCCCTCCCCAGGCCAACCTCATCCGGCGCACGGGTCGTGGGACCTGAGCCTTCATCTAGAGCCTCCCAACAAGCCGTAAGTCTTTCTTGGGTTGGAAAATCAGTTTTTTCCTCTTACAGTTTTATGGTTGCACTGTCAGCCCCTTTGCGCAGCTGGTAGATATGGAGCTGGGATTGACTTTTGGGGTTGGCTTTGGGGCTGTGTCGTGCTTTGCTTCAGGAGCAGGGAGAGAGGACAGCCCTGCTGACATCCCTCCAGCAACAGGGGAAAGGGGCCAAGGTGGGCTGGGGAGCTGCCAGTGTTACTTGTGCAAGGGAAATGGGACAAGGAGTGCTTGGGAACCCTGGAGGCAGGTTGCAGGGAGATTTTGGGTTGTTTTCCAAGGGAAAGGCGGAGGTTGGGGCAGGATGGGAATGAGGGTGCAGAGCTGTGGTGATCAGCAGCATCCTGACGCCAACGGGGAGAGTGGCAAAGGGAGCTGGGGCAGCAGAGGGAGCTGAGGCAGCAGAGGGAGGTGGGGCAAGCAGAGAGGCTGGGAAGGCATCCCACAGACCTCCCTGTCTCTTTTCAGCAATGAATCCCTATGTCAACTGCTCTGGCCCCGAGTTTTCCCTGCCCCAGCAAGACTTTTCCATGGAGCCTGTCAGCCCTGATCTCTGCAACAGGACTCACCCAGAGACCTTGTTTGACCCAAAGGATGCCAACCTGACAGAGGAGCAGCTGCGGGACAAGTACCTGGGACCTCGACGGTCCAGCTTCTTTGTCCCAGTGTGTGTCATCTACCTGTTGATCTTCGTGGTGGGGGCTCTGGGCAACACGCTCACCTGCATTGTCATCCTCCGGCATCGGTTCATGAGGACGCCCACCAACTACTACCTCTTCAGCCTGGCCGTGTCTGACCTGCTGGTGTTGCTGCTGGGAATGCCGCTGGAACTGTACGACATGTGGAGCAATTACCCCTTCCCGCTGGGTGCCAGTGGCTGCTATTTCAAGACACTGCTCTTCGAGGCCGTCTGCTTCGCCTCCATCCTCAATGTCACGGCCCTGAGTGTGGAGCGCTACATCGCCGTGGTGCACCCGCTCAAGGCCAAGTATGTGGTGACCAGGAACCATGCCAAGAGGGTCATCATCACCATCTGGGTTTTGTCTGTCATCTGCTCCATCCCCAACACCAGCCTCCATGGGCTGCAGCCTCTCTATGTGCCAGGACGGGGGCAAGTGCCTGATTCAGAGATCTGCACCCTGGTGAAGCCGCGCTTGACCTACAACCTCATCATCCAGATTACCACCATCATCTTCTTCTTCCTGCCCATGGGGACCATCAGTATCCTCTACCTGCTCATTGGCCTGCAGCTCAAGAAAGAAAAGATGCTGGAGGCCTTGGGAGCCAAGTCTGGCGGCAGCCATGACTGCCACAACACCCAGGGACAGAAGAAAGTCAAGAGGAGGCAGGTCACGAAGATGCTGTGTGAGTCTGACACTGGGGAATCCAATTCTGGGGATGGGAAGAGCCAGGGGGTATCTACCAAAGCTGTGCTGGGAGGATGCTGAGGGGAAACTGAGGTATGGCCAGTCCAGAGCACTGAAGCTGGGTCATTCCAGAAGAAGGCTGCAGGGCTCAGTTGTGGAGTGTTGGGGCAAAGGCAGATCGGTTGGCTCCAGTCCAGTGGTGAGGATTGCTCATGCCAGCTACCTCCCAGCCATAAGACCTCCCTTCCTTAAGGAAAATACTGAGTGAGAAAGGAGGTGGGTTGGGATGAGGGAACCTGCTCCCTGTCCCCCAGCCCAAACCTTGCATGCTGGAGGTGGTGGTGGTATTTCCCAGAGGGGCACAATTCCTACCCAGCCCTGCAGCAGTATCCCAGGGCCATGATGCACTGACCCACCGCTGGACTGGAGCATCCCTCCATCCCACTGCTCTGCTCTCTTGCTCTCCTCCCCAGCACCATCCCTGCAGCCTCTGGCCCTCTTTCCAGCAGTGGGAGCTGCTGCTCACAGATACCCATCTCTCCCTGGCATGCTGACCTCTGCATGCTCCCAGCCCTGTGATGGCACAACGATGGCAGGTTGCCTGACCCCATCCATCGGCAGGGCCAGGGCTGCTTCTCTGCTGTACCTCAGACAAGTGGTGACTCCACTTCCCTCAGCACCATGTCTGGGAAGGGGACAAAGGAGGACCTGGCCCCACTGTGGCACAGAGGTGCTGTGTGGCATGGGTATGGCAGAACAGAGGAACCGGAGATCACCCTCCATCACCCCCTTTCCTCTCCATTGGGAAAACTGGGTTATTAAACCAAACCAAAACCAGAGCACAGCTCTTACTCCTTGGACTTTGCCAGAGAAGGTGGCAGGGTTCCCAGAGACTGAATGCCCACAGGGCATCCCCAAGCTGTGCTGCAGGTCCCCAGGACTATGGCAGGGCCAGCCACCTGTGACAGGGAGCACAGCAGTGCCTGGAGCAGCCCTGGCAGGAGATAGAGAGGAGATCCTGTCCAGAACTCCAGCCTCTCCACAGCGATCCAAAAAGACACTGAGGGAGCCCTTCCCCTCTCCACATTCCTTTCTCTTATGCTTTTTTGGGTGTTCTTTGCTTTGGCCAGAGCTGAAATGGGGCACTGCTTGCAAGGGACTGGAGATCCCTGGGGGAGGAGCTCTACTCTTCCAGTAACACTGGCTCCTTGGCTCCCCACAGTTGTGCTCGTGGTGGTGTTCGGGATCTGCTGGGCCCCCTTCCATACTGACCGCCTTGTCTGGAGCTTCGTCTCCACCTGGACCAGCCATATGCTCCATATGTTCCAGTACGTCCACATCATCTCCGGTGTCTTCTTCTACCTGAGCTCAGCTGCCAATCCCATCCTCTACAACCTGATGTCCACCCGCTTCCGGGAGATGTTCAAGGAGGTGATGTGCCACCCTGGCCACCGTGCGCTGTGGTCACGGAAATACTCTCCCAGCATCACCCATGCCACCACCCGCAGCACTGAATGCGAGCCCATGCCCAGCGCCAATGGGCTGCCCCTCTCTGATGCTGAGGAGTATGAGCTGGAGGAGGTGGCGAGAGGCCAGCCTGCCACCCATGCAACATCCCTCTGCTGAAGAGTGTAAGGATGTTGGGGAGCTCTGACCACTTTTCCTCTGCACCAGCATCCATCTGACCATGGCACCCATCCGGTGGTGGGGAGCGGGGTAGGAGCCATGCAGGGGTCCCCACCTCTCTGTGCCATCCTCCTGGTACATGAAGGCTGGTTTTCTCAGCAGTGCTGCTTCAGAACATGGCAGTGGTGGCTATGCTGTGCCCTGGATGTGTTGCACTTGCTGCATTCAGCATCGGGGCTGGTCAAAGCCAGGGCATCACTGGTGGTGTGGGAATGACTGGCTTCTACAGCAGGGATATGCCAGCAATCCCCAAAACATCCCATCCCTCTCAGCCCAGTGAGATGAACTCATGGGTGCTGGTGTTGAGGGTGTCAGGCACCCCAGGCTGTTTTGGGACACCATGCTGGATCGGACCCCTGAGAGGCGCTTGTTCTCAGGCTGACACTCATGGAGGAGGGAGGGGTTTGCACAGGAGGGAGTGGGTTAAATATGGTCTGTGGGTACCTTCTCCCCCCAAGCCTCCCCAGGGCCCTCTGGCACTGACACGCCCCTGATTTTCTTGCACTTCAGTGGTGCCAACTGGTGTCTGGCTGCAGGGTGCCAGTACAGCTCCCTGCTCCCAGCCTTCCTCCGGCCTCTCATCTGCAGCCCCAGCGGGCAAGAGAAGCAGCAGAGCTGCTCCCTCCAGAGCTGGAGCCTGCAGGGGAAAACACTGGACAAGAGGAGCCCCAGGCTGCCTGCAGTGCCCAGACACATCTCCATGCCTGTCCCTTTGCCCCATGAATACACCCTGCACTCTCCTCTCTGACCTGCTGATGGGTGTCCCTCTCCTCTTCCTCAGCCTGCCATGGCCTCCTGTACCCCTGGGGAATGCAGGGAGCCCTCTTCCATCCCTGCCCTGCACGGGCCTCATTGAGAATTAAAAAAAGCTGTTGGCCTGATTTGTGCCCTGGTTGTGTCCCTCAGCACCCAGCTTTGCTCTCAGAACAGGACTGAACCTGAGCCATCCTTCTGGGGGTGATGGGCAGGCCATGTAACAGGGCTTTCTCAGTGGCTCTGCCTGTGGGCTTTGCTGTCACAGTGTGTCTACAAGGCTGTGTGGGCTCGGGACATAGCAGGGAAGGTGTGAGTGAGATCCATGCACCCTTCCCCATCTCCAGGATGCTCAGGCTGAGCTGGGGTTGGGGCCATTGCAGAGTGGGAGCTGCCCCTGAAGCAGTGGCCATCACTCTGTCCCCAGACGTGTGGCTCGGAAAATGTCACAAAAATGCCAGGGAGTGCGGGCGGGCTGGTCACGCTCCCCCAGGCTGGAAGGACCCATTGATTTACTGTCTGAAATCGATGTCACTGGCTTCCCAGCGTATGCAAGGTCCTCCCACAGGATGAAATATTGAGTCTCTGAAATGCCACCTGAGGGGCTGTCCAAACAGTTTGAGATCTTGCCTTGCACAACTTCCCCAGCCCCCATTCCAGCCAGCTGGGGAAGCTGCCCCACGCCTGACATCCCATGGCTGTGCCTCTGGGCAGCACGGATGTGCCAGTGCGACTTGCCCAGGGACCTGAGCAGAAATACTGGGGAACAAGCTCTGGGCAGAGCGCTGGCAGCTGCTTCTCTGCTGCCAAGCCCTCCAAAGCACATCACACAGGGCCACAGCCAGGCCAGCGACCAAGAACAGGCAGGATCTGGGGCTTGCAAACTCCCTCCTACCCCTGTCCACCCAGTCCCTGGCTTGGGGGCAGTTTGGCCAGCTCCCCCACTGCCCATCCCCACAGCAGGGCCTGCCGTGGGCAAAGCCGTGCCTTACCTCTTGTGGGGTCCTGCTGGGGGAGGGTGGGTTTGGGGCTGCAGTAACTCTGCCCTTCAGGGTCCTGCAGGCTACTCACAGCCTCTCTCTAGAGGATGTCACCATGGCCAAGGGCATTGAAACCATCTATTTCCTTCCCTCTCCAGCTCCCAGCATTGATGGTCCTGGCAGGGGACAGTCGTGCATGGCCCCTCATCACTGCTGCACGGTTGAACATGACTGATGCCTCCTTGGTGGCCATTATTTTGCCATCTCACCTCACCCATACACTTCCCTGACTGCAAATCTCCAGGGAATGTTTTTTTAATAGGAGGTCGATAGCATTTTAATATGTAGTGACAGCCACCTGCGTGGAGCTTCAGGGTCCCCCGTGGTGCAAGTTGGGAGGATGCATCCCCCTCCTCATGAGTATCTGGGCTGTGTGGGGATACAGCTGTAGCTGCTGCAGTTCGAGCTGTTTGGTCAGGGCCAGAGAAAAGTGTGTGTGTTCCCAGGGTTTTATATATGTTTTTTTTTTTTTTTTTGGGGGGGGGGGGATATCCTGGGGCTCAGCACAACTGGAGTGGAGTTCAGAACAGCCAGAAAGGTGAGGCACTGCCTTTGCCTTTACCCAGCCTTATGTCCCCCACTGCCATCCCATGATCTGGGACTCCCTATGCTCCTTGGCTACCCCAAATCCTCCTCGCTGAGATGCAGGAGGGGAGTGTGCAGCAGAGGCCCCAGAGTGTTGAATGGTGATGCTGGGCAGGGGATCACCCTGAAAAGCACCCTGAAGTCTTGCCAAAGCCACATCCAGTGTTGCAGCGTGGCCGGTGGCACCTCCTGGGTGAAGATGTGCAGGCAAACTGCTTCCCTGCCCAGGGTTCTGCAACAGCATGTGGAGACAACCCAAGTCCCCTGGTACCACGTGCCAGCCGAATTCATGAGAGATGCTGCAGTCAAAGGCTCCCAAGCAAGTCCTTTAATCCCACAATTAATTTCAGTAACAGCTGCAGCCAGGGCACGAAACCCAGTGAAAAACGAACTGATCTCCCGGGGGACAGGGGGTTCATTGAAAGAGTTTGACACCTCTGCCTTGCCAGGAAGGCAGTGGCTGCTGGTTCCTGCCTGCCTCAGGGTGGTTACAGCCCCCAGGAAGGGCATTACAGAGCCTGTTTGCTCCAATGCTCCCCACTGCTCTGCACCCTTGCGGTCAGCCTGGTCCCATGCCACCTTCCCGGTATCAATTAAGAGCGGTTACTCTTGCCTGGGAAGGGGTATAGAAGCAAAAAGCCCTGCAGGGGGGAGGCAGCAGAAACCAGGGATGGGGTGAGTTGTTCCTGCTCTTCCAACCCATGTAACTTGCTGGGGTGATCAACCAGCACTCCAGGCTGGCTGTGGGGGAAGAAGGATCCCAAAACACTGACTGGGCATTCTTACCAACTAAATGATCCTTCCAGGACTCAAGAGAGCGCAGAGGGGACAGAGCAGAGGGACATATCGGAGCTGGGTGCTGGGGAATGCCATTGCTTAGGGCCTTCATTTGGAGCTGGACGAAGCATCTCTCTGTCCCTGCAGCATAGAGCACGTGACAGAGTCAGGCTCCATGCCACCATCTCCTCTCCAAACACTTAATTTCCAAAGAGCCATTCCCCAAAAGGTGTCCATCTGTCCTCACAGATTTACAGCGGTGTCTGTCCAACAGCCAGTTCCTGGGTAGTTACCAGCCCCTGGCGCCCAGGGAAACCCCCCTGCCCCCTGTCCCCAC
>JAOEHY010031868.1:0-11728 GCA_025447955.1 Psilopsiagon aurifrons | reverse complement strand
TGGAGCAACTGCTCTATGGAAGGTGTCCCTGCCCGTGGCAGGGGTTGGAGCTGGAGGAGCTTTAAGGTCCCTTCAACACAAACCGTTCCAGGGTTCTATGACCATGTCCCTGTGGAGCCCCTTTCCGCACCAAGCCCTACTGTGTCTGACTGTGATGAGGTGGCCTCTGCCCTGGGCTGGCATCAAATGCACCATTGCCCGCAGTCTGAGATCTCCTGGCCAGCTTCAGCCAGTACTTAGGCTCGAGGAACTGACTTTTGCTTTTGAGACAAAGCCAGTGTCTCTCACACAGGCTGAATGTACATGATATACATTTGGGCCCCTTTCAACCTTGAGATATATATATATGTATAGCAGGATGCATTGCTGTAGTTCCAGCATTGAATAACACACTTGTCTTTAGTTTGATTGGATCTGTTTGCAGTTGTTGCTGTCTGTTGATGTGATTCCAAGGTTTTTATGGTCGGGTTTTTGTGTATTTTGGAGAAACAGGATGATTCTCTTGCTTTCTGGAGTTTCTCTCTTGAACTGGGACTGGTATTGGACACACAGTATTGCTCATTTATCTACTGAGAGTCCCAGGAGAAACAAGCTGAAGTGAGTAGGGAAAAGGATGGAGAAACCAGAAGGTTCCTCTCTTTTCCTCTGCTGAATATGTTCTCCCATCTGTCCTGAGGAGGCTTTCTGAGTGCTGGCAGTGAGTGGCAGGAAGGATTGCAAAGGACATGACGGTGAGGAGGAAAGAGCTCTTCAGACAACAGAAATAAGCATACTCAGCACGCACAGAACCAGCTGTGTAATCTTTGCATCTCTTCTGTCTATATATTGCCTCTAAACCCTCTCTGCAACCATGGGTGACAGAAAGGAGAAACTTCTTTCATTCCCTAGTCTCTTAAGTGGGAAAACATGGTGTTAAAATGCTCAGCAACTATGCAAGATTCAAGCAGATACAGCAGGTTATTATATTAACGAGAATTTGATTTGGATAGATTCAGCCATTTCTCTAAGAGAAGGAGAGAGAAAAAGAGTGGGTCCCTTCTTAAAGAAAACCCCCATGATTTCTGGAATTTGTAACACTTTTTAAGTAAGGTTTTAATGTTCACAGTGTGCTAATCTATGGGGAATATGGATTCAGAGAGGTTTTATGACTTACCATGGTTGGAAGACCTGCCCTCTGTGACATCCAGCTCTCATAAACAGGCGTAATGGTTAAGGGAATGTTTTCTGTGCTGAAATGGTTTCTCAAGGAAGCTTTGCTGTTGAATTTAGCATTGCTGAGGGCTTTCTTGATGTGTGAAGCTTGCCATTGTGGTAGCATCTACAGCTTTGCGCTCTGCGTTTCTAGGAGGTACAGTTTGCTTCTTACGTGCTCAAGTTGGTTACCAGGACAGATGACAAACCAGGAATGTGTCTGCCACATAATTTATGCGGTGTAGATTAACTTCAGTGCAGATCTATGCATTCTCTGTCCGTCAGTGGGGTGGTTTTGGTCTTTTTCAGCTGTTTTGTTTCTGAATAACCACAGTTACCTCTCAGTGTCTCTGCAGACGCATAGCCAGGTTGAACAGGGCTTGGAGCAAGCTGCTCTAGTGGAAGGTGTCCCTGCCCGTGGCAGGGCGTTGGGACTTAATGAGCTTTAATGTCCCTTCCAACCCAAACCATCATGGGATTCTATGATTCTCCATGTTTTACTTGTATTACCTATGAGAGCATCACATGGGTTTCGTGCGTGTTTCTGCGTCGCATGGCAGAAGTTTGGGGTAGTTTGACAAGTTGGGTTTGTAGGTTCTTTGTAACTGTCATTGGATGGGCATTTTGCAGTAGTCAGAACATTAGTTCAGGTTGAAACATGGACGATGTTCTTGGCGGCGGTGAGTAAAGGCAGTGCCACAGAAAATGCTGTGCTGGTTCTAGGATGGGTGGATTTGCCAACATAAGACTTGAGGAAGTAGAAAGAAGAGATTTGGGAAGGATGGGAAAATTACAGTTGCTCTCAATTTCCTATTGTGCTATATGCATGGGTGTGATATATAAAATGCAACTCACAAACCTCAACTCTGCTCATGGGCTGCTCTGACTTCTGTACCATGTTTGTGACTCAATAGGCAGCATTGCTTGACATGTGTGAGTTCCTCTCTCAGCACGATATAAAGCAAACCTGACAATAAATAACAGATTTTTATGTAATGAACTGAAATGGCAACACACACACACACACACACAAGCCTAACCCTGAAGTAAAACAGGACAACTGGTGCAACAGCAGCTAATGGTGTCTTAGGGGAAAATATCACTGCAGCTACCCATAGAACAAATTATTAATGTGAAATATGGGTCTGTTCCCCAAGAAATGCATACAAAGATTCAATCTCTTCTGTTGGATGAACCACTGGGAAGCACTGGGAGAAGATTCAGTATTGAATTTTAAGGTTTCTCAGTTCTTTTGTTCTCGCAGTGCAGCAAATGGGTATTGCCGAGAGGCAGAGCAGATACTGAATAATATATGAATAAGACTCAAGAGAAACAGCAATACATTACCTGATTTATTTTCTTTTTATGGTAAAAAACCCCTTAATTCTTTTGTATTGGAGAAAATGCTTCATCTACTAGTAGCTCCTGATAAATATAGACCTTCCTCGTGATGTGGTATGCTATAGTACACTCCCGTTTTCCATGTCATTAGCATGGGACACTTAACTAGGAATCAGGCTTGACCCAGATTGCTTGGGGTTTTGTCTATTTCCAAGAAAGCTGATAGAGAGAAATGGGAGAAGAACTCGGAGTGAGAAGGCTGACAAGGGTTTGTAAGTACTAGTCAGCCCTTATTTATGAATCGGTGATTCTATCATGATAGAGCAATTTATTGCAGCTTTCTCCCCAGCAGAGTTAAATGCTATGAAAATAAAGAATCTGCATGGCAGTTAATAGAATTAAATGAGGACCATTTCCTCAGTCGGCCCTGAATCAGTCTGTATTGGAGACAGAGTTTTTGTTGCACTTCCAACAGCTCCACATGTCCAGTGTGACATGGTTCAGTTTTTACTGTGAGGAAACTCCATCCCTGGCAGTGCTCAAGGCCAGGTTGGACAGGGCTTGGAGCAAGCTGCTCTATGGAAGGTGTCCCTGCCCATGGCAGGGGTTGGGACTGGAGGAGCTTTAAGGTCCTTTCCAACACAAACCACTCTGTGATTCTATGATGTCTTTTCATTGAGCGTACAGCATGTGATGCATCACGATGCAGAGCTCAGAAAGGGAGTGTGAATAAAAATGTACTGCAGGTAGATTCCTACATATGCACATACTGGATAATTTCCATTTCATTGCATGTTTGTCTTGGTACAGTAACTTCTCTGTTTCGCTGATTTCTGGCAGAGCTAGCTGTCTAGACGTTGGCATGGAAAAGCAAGCACGTTGCCCCATCTGAAAGCATACCTTCTGAAAAGAAACATAAGGAGACATTAATCTTATTTTATCAGTCAAAGAAAGCAGAAATCAATAGGTTTTTCTCTTGGCTCAGGCACAGCTTTTACACTGACAATGGTTGGCAAAGGGCAAGTACAAGAAAAATGCCAAAGAAATTACCTTTTATGATATTAGCACGTCATTTTTTACCACAGTACCCCATTATTTCCTGTATGTTCTTGAAATGTGCAGAATATAGCGTGTAATTTAACAGTTGCTTGCTCCCTTTTCAATATAGAAAGAACCATCTAAAGAGCTATCTGCAAATGAGAAAGATTTTGTGCTGCTACTTCATTTCAGAAAGCTTTAATGAACCCTGCTGACGTTGTACCACATGCAGGTAATAACTGCATAATGATGGACAACTTCATTAGCTTAGAGGGAAAGTTTTCTTCCATAACAATAATGCAGAAGTAGCTCTTCTGTTTTATTGGATTCATTATTACTGAGGTAATTGGGGAGACTGAACCTGTACTGAGCTCAGAACATTGCAGAGCTTATGCCACAGAGATGAGATCTAAGGGAATTCAGCAGGCTTCAACTCAGGCCTTCTCGGTTCGTGGGTATTTCAGATCCCTGTTGCTTTAAACAGTGTACTAAGTCAAATTAGGCATTAATGTTAAAGTTAATAGTTATCATAGACCTAATCATCTGTTTATGACTGAAGTTCCATCTGTTGGATGCTCTATACTGCAAGGTTTCTCTTTTAATCAGAGAAGGCAATATGGTGGCTGAGCATGTTGGAAGTATCCTATCCTATATTACTTAGATAAGAAATCCTCTTGCTTATGTATGGGATATTTATTTGTGTATTTTTTGTGAGGGAAATGGGGAAAGAATGATGAATAATCAAATGTGACATGTAGAAACAAAGGAAGAGGTTGGCAAGGAGCACAGAGCTAAGGCAAAGGAGAGAACGGGGCAGGAAGTGCTGATGGGACACTAATCCTGTGGGAAACAGCTTCTAGGTGACTCTGCATGGATTCTAAGAGAGCGATCACTGTTTGTCACTAGCATGTTAGGCTGTCCTTAGGCAGTTCCAGCTCTGGAATTCATGCTGATGGACTGATGCCATTGGAAGAGGCAAGTCTTTGAAGACCTGAGGCAGAGTTCTTCTCAGGCTTCCAAATCTGACCATCACCCCTGAAACTCCCTTTGGATTCAGGCTTTGGAAGTTTCATCTGTTTCTCTCAGGTGAGGACCTGAGGTTAGTAACTTACATACTATTGCCTCCAGGGTCTTTGCATCTTCAAGTGGATGGGTGCATTTAATGAATACACTGCCAGCCTCAAGGTGGCTTGTAATGCTGCCATCTACTTTTCCATTAGACTTCAGGGACAGCTTTGGAGTCTTTGTTAAGCCATCCTTATGATATTTGAGCTTTCCAGAGGCTTTAAAACATATATGCAGACTATTACTGTTCAAATGTTGCAGATAGCAACGTGGGAACTCATTTACCTGCCTAAGAAAGAAAGATTCAAGTGAATCCAGGTCCTGATGCTATTCACAGGGAAATAAGTGATGTCCACAGCATGAGACACTTGTTCCTAGCCCTGTTTTGTCTTCAGAACTGAGAACTTTATCCTGAAATATCAAGTTCCCATGAATTTTCATAACAACAGCATTTGCTTTTAAGAGGCTGAGGTAGTACTCTCTGGCAGAAGTATGTGCTTAAGTCATACAGGCCCAAGTTGTTGAGAAGCTGTGCTGGAGAGCCTTATAACAAGCATCTGCTTCTGGTGGTTCAGTGTTGGAGCTCTTCCCAGGCAATTGGTCCAGCATTTGGAGTTAGTTTCCTGCCCAATATTTAGGATAATGGTGTTTTTCCTATGAATATGCTAAAAGCAAAGAGTAAGTAATATAATTTTTCTTCTTAGATGTCTCTCTGTTGGCATCTTGCAGCTTCAGATAACCTCAGATGAGTAGATTCTGCTCATCTGGGTGTGTGTGTTTCTAGGCAAGTCTCTTACCTCACAACCTGGAGTATGTTCCTATTTCCACCAAAGACTGTTCATACTGCAGCTTTCACAGGAACAGAAATAGCACCATAATGACCATCAACATGAGTACACTGAGTTAGAGCAGTGTTTCCTCTGTCAGAATATCAAGCTGTTCTTACACACCACAGATGGAGACACCTCTCTGCTGATGGTTAAATGGCGTGGCACTAAGTGTGAGATTGGTGTGGTTTCTGTTAATGGCTCAGGGCTTGGGAGTCCCACAGTAGGAGTTCATCGACAAGTTTGTGATCAGCTGAGGGTATAATTCCTATACGTTAACACATGGGTACTCATTTAAGAGATTCTCAGCCCATTTGCTTTATTTTCAAGCAAGTTAGATGGGTAGGAAGTCAAAATATTTGTATAAAAACCACATGAGGCAAGTAATCATAGGGAGTATTCGGTTATTGCAATCACAAGCACTTTCACATCTATACAAGGACTTGATTTCCTGACGGCTGTCACCACTGCAAAGCTCCTGACATCCTTACTGTGCATCCTTGATGGTATGCAGCACTTAAGGGAGCAGTGTCTTCACTGGGTCCCAGCCATAAGACTGGGCTGGGGCTAGATGGATAACTCGGCCTCTCCAGCCATGCTGCCTTCATCTGTTGTTACTACTGTGGTAGTTCAGTGTGTACTTGGCTCTGTCCTTAACCCACTTGCCTGAGTTCTGTCTTTTGGAGGGAGAGATATGGGATCACAGAGTCTTGTGGCTGGGAGATGTGCTTTCCAGGTTGAAGCAAGAGCTTTGAGTTTTCCCATTGTACAGGTGGGCTCCAGTACTCCGGAGATGAGCTAGGTTTGCTTGTGGTTATCAGAGTAAGTGAATAGCGTTCTGAACCACTAAAGAAACACTTAAATGAAGTAGTTCTTTGGTGGTTGAATCAGGAAAGTGTTCAAAGCAAGTAGTGATTATACACATCTCTTAGCTATAATCACTATAAATTAATGATGACAAGCCACAACCACCTTAACTTTTGAGACCTAAGCATCAGTCCATTTTCCAAAGCTCTCTCTTCCCCCCCCCAGGGGATGTGTCCTTTCAGATGTAGTCAAGGTCTGTATTGTGAGGCTGGATCCCCTTAAACTATTTGTTTGAGCTGCTGGGGGTCAGAGGTGGAACATGAAAACAAGTGGTCCTGTGTTGTTGGTAGATGGGGCTGCCTCCAGCCCTTGTTGGACTTGCAGCTTACTTTTCCAGCAGTTTGCTGTTAGATTTAAACCAGGGCACCCATTCAGTAAACATGCTCATCAGGAGTTCACAGTGTATTCATTAATTAGTACCAAGCAGCCCTTTTTATTTGATGCTGAGCTCCTTCAATCCCAGATGAAATTGATGGGAGCAGCAAATATTCCATGTTTCTGAATCGCATCATTTCTTTTTGCTGTCAAAGGCAGCTGGTAACAAATGATAAATGATGTCCTTACCACAAAACCCCACACCTCCACCCCCCCCCGGAACTCCATTGTCATTTAGCTTGTATTTTGCAAGACAGATCTCCTTGAATGTTGAGCAGAAGGTAAGAGGAACAATCCTACTGTCTCAAGAGAGCTCTTCAGCATCCTATTGGCAATGGGATATAGGTGATTACATTGGCATCATGACAGAGAAGGAACAAAAGAGAGAAGACGGTACAGAATGGAGGAGGTAACACTGGAAGGTGCACATTGAAAGGGAAGTTGGTGTAATGGGAAGCCCACACTGTATGAAAAAGGTTTTGAAATAGTCTTCTCTGGAGAACAATATCTTGGCAGTCTTTGTAAGTCTGGGATCTGTAGTCATGGTGCTGCCACTTCTAACTTAGAGAAGTGTTGAGCTATCACCTCCAGAGACACGGGGACATGTTCTCCCACTCTTTGCATCCAACAAACACACCTACCTGAGTCACCAAAGCCTAAGGCTTTGCAGCGCATTCAAGAATGGGTCGATGAAAACCTGTGCTACTGTACTTGAAGCCTCCTCCATAAGGAAACCCCAAAATCTTTAAATGTCAAGCTTTACTGTTAGTGCAGCAGGGCCCAAAAAGCAGCTCTTGCATTGCTGTATGCATCCACAATTGCAGAGCACCACGTGCTGGCTGTAGAGGATTATTAGTGTTCCTGTTGTGCTTGTCAGTAGTTATTTTACAAGGGAAAAGGATTTCTGTAGCAGGTTGTACTTTCAGCTGGTCAGCCTGTTGTGAACGGAATGTGAATCTGCTTCAGCCATGCTTGGAAAGCATTGAAGGGGTAGATTTTGAGAATAGTCTTCATATTTTGGATTGGAATTTCATTTACTCAAATTCTGTACACTAGGACTTCACAGAAGGGTAAGTCAGGACTCTGGAGGACAGTAATAGGGCAAGGGGTAATGGGTTTAAACTTAAACAGGGGAATTTCAGGTTAGATACAAGGCAGATGTTCTTCCCTGTGAGGGTGGTGAGTTCCTGGCACAGATTGCCCAGAGGAGTGGTAAATGCTCCATCCCTGGCAGCGTTCAAGGGCAGGTTGGACAGAGCCTTGGGTGACATGGTCTTGTGTGAGGTGTCCCTGCCTGTGGCAGGGGATTGGAACTGGATGATTTTAAGGCTTTTTGCCAACCCAAACCAGTCTGTGATTCTATATTTGTATTGTTTAGGATTCACATCATAACTGCTAACGCTATTTGACAGCCTATTCCCTTTGTAGTGTGCTCGCTCCAAATAGCCCCAAGGTGGACTTGAGAGATGGGTTTGGTTTTAATCAGTACTTAAAATAACTTAGAATGGATTGAAAGGACTTAAATTAATGAAACTTGAAAAATATTATAAAATTAAGATCATGGATTTATTCTATAATAACGTATCTCTCTCTAGCTTGAGGTGGCAATTGTGTTTTTGGCAGGGTATTCCTGTCAATCCTGGTCTAGGTCACTCAGTCACCATCACCTCCATCATTCAGACCTGGCTTTTTCTCAGTCTTATTGCTTGACTTATTCTCCCTTGTAATGTAAATCTCAGAGGAGTGATAAAATTGAGAAACCATGATCTTGCTTCTCTGCTGAAGGGACATAGAGCAAGAAAACATGGTAGGAGATAAGTCAAGCCCAGTGCTGGGTGTTGAGTTACTGATCGTGCAAATAATGAGTATGGAAGAGCTCTAAAATATGTAGGCCTGATGTTGTAAAAACTCTTTTGAAGTTGTGTGCATGACAACATAAGGCAGATGCTCACAGATCTTCAAATGATGCATTTTATGGGTCAAAATTTGCAAACCCATAGCATTAAGTTTTCAAGTTGTCTGAGATACGTGACTAGACGTTCAAAGATGCTGTCAACAGCAGAGCAACTTGTCCCCGGAGCTGGTGGCATTTGGAGCAGTCAACCCGGAGCTTTAAAGCACAGGCGTTGGAGTTGGTTGTTTTTCTTATTTAGGGACTCTCATCCAAACTGTATTTCTTTGTTAAAAATCTAATTTCTAAGTTGTTAAAATTGCTCTCCTAAGACAGGTCTTGGTTAGTTTCTGATTTCTGTTGTTAATCCGAAGGAAAAGAGCAATACATTCCTATTATTTCAAGACTTTAGGGGAAAATATTGCCTATGTAATAAACACCCCAGGTTTGCTCATTCAGATGTGCTGGGGTGGAAGCTGATTTCTTGGTGAAAGAGCAGTTGCTCGTTGGAAATGAGTGGCAGCACTCATTGTGAGCTCCGCGTTTTGTTCTTTGTAAATGGAATGGTGCTGGGTAGTAGTGATCCAAACTCGAAATGGCATTGCCCGAGGCAAATAATACCCTGTCTAATGTATTTGATTTTACAAAGATAACAAGCTGAGTTACGTTTCTGCTTTCACTTACATTAATGGTTCAAGAAAAAGGAAGATAAGAAACCGAAACAGATTATTTAATCTGCCTTTTATCCTGATATCACTTAAGGGAAGAGCAAGTGATGCCTAAAGGAATCTTTCACAGAAAAATGTAGTATTTAGTGCTGTATAGAGAAAAATAGAATCTATAATGTATTTTCATTAGGTTTACAGCAACTGGGGCTTTTGGTAGAGCATTTGGTTAAGTAGCTACTGAATAATTCAGCGTCACTAATTCATGAACCCAGACTGAAAGCCAACTTCCAGGGCCTTAGACAAAGGGAATAAATACACAGCGCTTAGCAAAACAAGGACCAAAGAGGGAAGCTAATGTGGTGAGAGGGGATGCTGTGATAAGCCTATGAACCTTGGAAGGGCATCAGCTCATGGCTGCAAGAGAGTGATTTAATTCTGATAGATTTCTTTAATAATCAATATTAAAGTGTCTCACCAAGAAGCAACAAGCTGATTGTATTAGTAATTTATGTAATAATATTTCATATAATAAAAAAGTAATTTATATAACAAAAGAAACCATATGAGCAGAAGCATTTTGATATCAACACCCAAGTGGACTTCAGAACCTCCGTGTCTCCACTGTGTAGTTCTGTACAGTGGTTTTGTTGGACGAGGTATCTGATGCGTTTTTGATGCTGTACTTGTGCCAGGCGTGATGCAGACTGGAAAACAAAAGGGAACATGTTTCCCTAATGAGCTTGAAGTCTTAATTAACAAGATTTAACAGAAACAATTACCACAGATAAAGGTTAAAAAGAGATAAGAGGGAAAAATGTAAATCTCTGATAGGGACAGGGATTAAAGCAGAGCTGTTAATGTTCAGGAGCACTTTGCCTCCACTGAGAGAAGCAGATATTAATGCAAATGCTTTTCAGAGCTGCAGATAGCCTGGGTCTCTTGATCTGCATTCTTGGATGTACATTTTTGGATGTAAATTTGGGATTTCAAAGCCAAAGAAAGAATTCCAGAGCCTCACAGAACGGTGCGTGGTGACGTGTCTCACCTTTCCAAGTAGTTGCATTCTGAAGGCGTTTTGGGGTTTAAAGTAATAGAGAAGCCTCCAAACCCAGCAGTATGGTGCAATTGGAAATAGCTTGCTATTTTTCATTTCACTGTGACCCCGCCATAGGCAATTATCTGATATTCCCCATTTGACATAAAGCTCTGGGTTGGGAATCCTGCAGCTTGTAACAATTGCGTAGGTATTTCTACTCTGAGGGAGAACTGTTCACAGAAATTACAGGTAATTTTATCAGAGTGAAAGGAAATGGCAATGATCACTTAAAGTTTCAGAGCTGTTCAGTACCCTTCAGTCACCCTTTTCTGGGGGCAGACAGCTCCTTCAAGTGACTTTATGACTGCTACGTGCTGGTACAGTTGTGGTTTGGGGGTACCGTTTATTTATTAGTTTATTTATAAGAGGCAATAGAGATGTGTTTGGGTTTGAAGTTTTTTTATGGTCATCTGATCTTTCATAAGGCTTGCTGAGTCTCTTAGGATGTAGGAACAGGGAAACTTTAATGGTGAGAATCTTGTGATGTTGGAACATTGATCTCTGGAGCTTCTTACAGCTGAAGGGAGTTTGGCTCCGTGCACTGAAGTTAAATTGATGTGGGGACTGTGACTGCTTTTGTCACCAGTAGTTCTTGCCTTGAGCAAGGTATTAACGAGGGCAAATGAATTAAAACCAGAACTGCTACAAACTATGTATTTTCATTTGACTTTCTTAATGGTAAATTCATTGTTGACAGGGATTATTTAAGTAGAATGGTTATGTGCTGCAGCTTGAACGAAGCCGTTGTGGTATTACTTAACATGCAGAAAAGATTCTTCCAGATGCTGAAAAGGTCACTCCTGTTAATCATTCCAGGAAGGCAATAAAATATTCTGGTAATGACTCAACTGGAAGATATAACCAGGATTAAAATCTTCTCAGTGCTTAATAACTGTAGGTGTGATGTAAGGGGCATAGCAGAGAGAAGCCTTTGCAGCTGTGTTCAGATGGGTGACTACTGGGTACAAGTGGTTGCGGCTGTTTATTAGCTTTGATTAATTCCTGTTGTCAAGCCTGTGACAAAGGTATTGAACTAACCAAGTTATATAGCTGACAAAAGTCATTTTGGGGAGGCTTATTTGGTTTTAGGGTTTTGGCTTACTGCCACGATTTAAAAAGTGGAGATTCATCATGAGTTCGATTTTGGACTCCCTCAGTTTCAGTTGGTTGCTGTAGTAGGTACTTGTGGTTGGGGTTGACTCTGAGGAGCTGTGGACTTCTCTGAGTAAAGAAGAAACTTCATAGGATCCCAGCCTGGTTTGTGTTGGAAGGGACCTTAAAGCTCACCCAGTTCCACCCCCTGCCACGGGCAGGGACACCTTCCATAGAGCAGTTGCTCCAAGCCCCTGTGTCCAACCTGGCCTTGAGC
>JAOEHY010031866.1:14979-25303 GCA_025447955.1 Psilopsiagon aurifrons | reverse complement strand
GTAAATTCTCCATTTCAGAGACAACTGAAGATGCCAAGGTCTTCTCAGACATTAACTCAACTATGGAACAAGAGGAGCGATAAGAAACGTGAACCACAACTGCAGAAATCTTTTGCCCTGCAACAGCTTTCATGCAGGTATTTCTCCAGTTGAGCCACCACCACATCATTTTCAAAATGCAAGCTTGCTTCATTAAGGGAGCAGGCTGTTTCAGGGAGATACTCCACATATCCCTTCATATGCTCACAAAGCAGCTGAAACACCTCCCAGCATCTGGGGGAAACGAGTCAAGGGAAATAAAAGGAAGAACAAAAAAAGATTCCCATAAAGCAAACAACACCCACCCAGCCTGGAAGAGTGCCCAGAACTAAGCTCATGTTAAACAACCACTGCTAAGTTTCTCTTAGTTTAGTTAAAGATGGTACTTTGCTTCCTGGGAAAAAATTGTTTTAGGAATTTTGAAAGGCTCATTAAGCTTGCAGGTGTTCTGGGGATGTCTTAGCTCCAGTACCATAGCAAATATCCCACGCTGACTTTTCCCTCATTGCTCAAGTGCTGCATAAAGCTTAAAATAGGGAAGGAAGATCACATCGTATGTGGAGACCCTGACAGAAGAGATGGATGCCATGAGAACTGCCACACAGGTGCTCTCCTAGTGATGTCCATTCAGACACTGACACAGGAGGCAAAGTAAAAATATCAGTACTGCAAAGGCAACCAAGAAATAATGTGGCTTGTCAGAGAAATGAAGAGTTTATCTCAGCACAGTAGCCAGTGCAACCCAGAAGTGGGGAGCTGTATGCCAGTACTGAAGGGAGACATATCACAGCAGAGACTGAAGCAACGTTTCCCTCCAGTCTAAGGGAAGGGAACAAAGACCAATATTTTCACTGTGGTTAATCCATCACTGGTAGATTAGTCTCACTCAAAATCTGTTTCATCACTCCTAAAACCATTTTAATTTCTTTAAGTGCAGCCATTAAAGGAACTTCCCTTCGAATCAGCATTTCTGGGCTTTGTTAGTGGTTTTAACCCCTTTTTCAGCTTCTCCATGACAGGCACCACATTTACCTGCATGTTACTTCAGGAAGATTCCCAAGGCAGCCTGAATAGGGTTTGATTGCCTAAACAAGGGTTTCTAGCACCATTTTAGGTGCCAGACTCCCAGCTGCTGCAACAGAAGGCTATGAGTCTCCTCTGTGTCCTGGCTCATCTGGACGTGTCTCATCACTGGGACAGATGAAGAGGCAAAAGACATTGATAAGTAGGGACCTAGCCTGCTCCATCCATATCCTCTACAGCCTGGGAAGCAGTGTTAATAACCTTTCACTCCTTCCTGAAGCATTTCTGCTGTGTATAAAGTAAGCTACGTGCACTGATCTGAAGTTTGGAATGTCTTTTGGCAGCCAGTCTGTCACCCAGGTAATTTGTCATAAAATATGTCTAAAAAGAATATTAGTATTGAAGACGGAGATCATGAATTGCAACCTAAGTATCTCAGCGAGAAAAAAAAAAGCCATTCTGAAATACATAAACACTTGAAACCTAAAGAACAGAAGTGTGCAAATATAATGGAAAGGGGAAGGATGAGGCAGCAAGCTTTGGTGAGTGTATCTCCCTGCAACTGCTGTTAAATCTCTAATGCGGAGGCAGACACCTCCAGCAAGCAATCTGTCAAGCAGGCTTCAGTCAATCAGCTCCATCAAGGGAAGAGGATTGCTGGACAGAGCTAGCTGCAAATGCTGTCTCTGAGCATTTATATCCTCCACTGTGCTAACTCTCAGATTGGAATTTTCCAACGCAGACAATCATGTGCTTGATTTCAGGTGTCTTTCTGAGATGCTTCAATACTAAATTCCTCCTGAACTCTTAAAATAAAGCCTCCAGAAAACAAAATAGGATCTTTCTGAGGTGTCAAGCCATATATTTACTGTAAGGGTGGTGAGGCACTGGAATGGGCTGCCCAGGGAAGTTGTGAATGCTCCATCACTGGTGGTGTTCAAGGCCAGGTTGGACAGAGCCTTGGGTGACACAGTTTAGTGGGAGGTGACCCTGCCCATGGCAGGAGGGTTGGAACTAGATGATCTTAAGGTCCTTTCCAACCCTAACTATTCTATGATTCTGTATTGAAAGAACAGGCATGTAGAACTGCCAAACCATTTTTAAAGCCTCAGCTGGAATCCTCCTTTAAATTCTGACATACACACTTACTGCTTCTAGCAAGGGAAAAATGCAAACAAAATCACAGAACATTTCCTAGGAAGTGTACTGTAGCAGACCAGTAAGCCAGATGTGCTGTGTGTCAATTTAGGGTCAATTACTGTGGTTGTGACTGACAAGTTTGATAGATTCATCAGCATACAAAACCCATACTACGTCATCTCATCTGTAAACAATTTTGAAGCAATTGGGCAGCACAGTTAAAAGTGAGGTGTCCCTCACCACACATTATTGTCTTTCAAGCATGAACAACCAAATTTAAGTTTATGGTAAGTATTTGAATGGAAGAACTAGACTCATTATAGCCTTAACAAACTAAACAATAAAACCAGAAGGACATTTATCTTAAATTGTTAGTACTAGTGCAAAGTATCAGGTTTATGCTACTACCATTTCTGAACTGTCCATTTCCCTTTCACCCAGCCCTTTATTTACCTTGAATCCCCAAAGGACTAATATTGCCTCTCAATGCTGGCACATGATGGTACCGGTGTGGCCTTGAACTCCTGTACATCCAGTGGTACCTGCCAATTTCCATTTCTGGTCTGGTGATCACTGCCAATTTTAGGTGGTAAAAAGTCAGTGTCACCAGCAAGTTTTAGTTCAGTACTTTCAATCATTTAACTTTAAAAACTAAGAGCCCAGAAAAAAACACTGTAGTTTCAGAAGTGAAACAACATAAGCTTACAAACCAAGGGAAGGTTTGGGAGGGACGATCGACAGGGAAATGCTAACATAGGTGTTAAGAAAGGTTGAATAGCTAAAACTCCAGGTAGTATTTGAATTAAACATGTAATGAAGGACTCGTTATTCCTTCCTCCCACCCACTCCCACATCTCCCTCTCTTTGTCCATGGTGAAAAGCGCTGTAACAGAAGTAAAGGAAGAGAAAGTGATGAACAGCCACGTTATCTGTTTTTTTCAAAGACTCTAAATCTGTTAAAGAAAATGGTTATTGTGATGTGTAATGGTAGGGTAAACACACAAGACTGCTCCGTTATGTTCATACATCAAAAAGTAAGTGATGGGCTTTATTTCACCTAGGCTATGCTCACGTCCAAAAATCTGAACCAAGTATGTTAAAACAGACTTGTTCTGAGTTGACAATGAAGGACAGCAGTTATTCTTCAGAGGACAGCTGAAGCTCAGCAACAAGACCCCACATGCAGAACCACACCTGACCCTCCTGCACACTCATCAGCATGGGGCTTCCCAGCCTCCTGAATTAGGCCCCTGGCAAAACAACATCAAACCACTTTCGAACTGACACATCCCCCTCAGCACTGCTATGGCTTTGTCAAGGCTGTCAGGGTGAAACGGACAGGTCTTTATTTAAAATGCACTGCAGTCCCGCTCTGCCTAAATCAAAAAGCAACCATCATCTCTGGCCGAAATAAATTCAATTCAGCAGTGTCAGTTCTGGCGTCCTCAACATAAAAAGGACATGGAACTGCTGGAACAAGTGCAGAGAAGGACCATGAGGATTATCAGGGGACTGGAGCTCTTCCTATCTGAAGACAGGCTGAGAAAGTTGGGGCTGTTCAGCCTGGAGAAGAGAAGTTCTGCATGGAGACCTCATAGCAGCCTTCCAGTATCTGAAGAGGGGCTATAGAGATCCTGAGGAGGGACTCTTCATTAGGGACTGTAGTGATAGGACAAGGGGTAATGGGTTCAAACTTAAACAGGGGAGGTTTAGATTGGATATAAGGAAAGGTTTTTTACTGTGAGGGTGGTGAGGCACTGGAATGGGTTGCCCAGGGAAGTTGTGAATGCTCCATAATTCAAACAGTATTTCATACTGCAAACAAAATTTCATACTGCAAACAGTATCAGTGACTCTCTAAAGGATATTTTGTGGCTTGGCACAACCAGGCAGGTACTAGGCAGTGTGTTTTTCCTACAAGACATTATTCCATTTTTCCTTTTAGGAAAGGCAAATTCCACATCTTATGAGTATAACCAAATTCAAAAGGTGTCAAAGGTATTGTTCCAAAATGTGCACACTCAGGATGACATCACCCCCTTCTGCTTGCACAGGAACAATTCTGTTTATGAGATCTAGATGATCTTAAGGTCCTTTCCAACCAAAACCATTCTATGATTCTGTGATCAGAAGGAACACCATAACAAATTGACTTGAATATAAAACTGAAAATAACAGAATTCCTTGCTGGCATTGCATATCATTTCCCCCCTCCCTCCCAACTGTCTGTTCCCTGCTTTTTTGAAGCTACTTACTGGATGTTGTTAAGAGATTCAGATTTAAAAATAAATAAATTTAAAAGACAGGTTATTTTTAATATTATTTATGTATTTTAATATTACTTACATTTTTCTTTCGCACTGCAATATTATCTAGACCAAACTCTTGACACCAAAAGTATTTTATCCTGCCAGGCCTGAACCCACAGTTGGTGATTTCTCCTGCAGTAGCTACAAGATCCACTTGGATCTGGGGAGCAGAGGAGGCAGCTTGATTTCTCCCTTGCCCTTTCTCACCTTGCACTGGTGAAGTCACCACTGTCTGCTGTGGGACAAACATGAAAACCGTAAATGGGGAGAAAACATCATTTCTGTAAATGAAAATATTCTACGAAGTTGGGTTTTTTTAATTAGCTTTTTTTGATTTTGCAGTAACAGAGCTTCTTTCATTAGGAGCCAGTTCAAATTCCATAAGGAATCTCAGGTTTTCTGCTGCTCTGCAAAGAGCCACTTAGCAATGGCTGTTTAGTAGCCCTAACTGCATGCCTGGCATGGCCTCTGAAGTTGAAGAGCACCTTTAGCGGCTTTGCTGGGACCCACCCAGGCCCATCATCACTAGGTCAAAAGCCCCACAGGCTTCAGTGATGTAACAACTACTGCACACTGTACAGAGTTAGAAGTTTAACTCTGTACCCCAGTAGTTAAGAACGGAAATAGCTTTAAATGACTTCTTTACCTTCTGCTTTCTGAGGAACTAACTTCACTAACTGCATTCCCAGGTCTAGGTTACAACACTCTTCATGCACAGCCAAGTTCACGCAGCTCAAGTCCTGCTGTCAGCACCAGGTTGTACTTGACCCTGCACAGACGCAGTAGCTATAAAACTGACAACATTTTCATGTCACACCATGCAGGCACAATGATGGCAACTGTGGTGCTAAATTCATTGAGATGAATCATCTTGCATGCCTGTAATAAAACTCCCAGTGCCCAACATCCTCACGCTTGCTGCCTTTAGTGTATGGTTTTAGAGGAAACAAACAGTTACAACATTCATCCGTTGCAGCTGATGAAGCAGTCCATAGGAGCAAAGAGAGGGCTGTCATCAGGTCATTTATGAGCTGGCAAACTGGTGATGAATCCTGCATTAGGAGCAAGGCTGGCCAGAAAACAGGGAAGGGTCAGAGTAACCGAAAGGGACTCCCTTAACCCCTCCTTGCTTCCCCTTTTTAGCCCTTTTGCTCCCACTGAAGAGTCCATTGTGCACATGCAGTGCCATCTGGGCTCCCCTCCCCATCAGTGTATTCTGTGGCACATATGTCTGGGTTTTCTGCTTTCATGAGGTTGTCCAGACCAGTATGAGTACATTCTCTGAGTGTTTTTCAACCCCCTCCTATTTAGAAACCAAATCCTATTCATTAAAACCTAAACCACTAAGCCTACCAAATTATTATCCCCAGAATATTGTGTGTCCCAGATTCTCTCTGGGCTGGACCTCTCTTCCTACAGTTGTACTCTTCAGGGACTTACATTTAAGGCAGTTACTTGTTTTCAGGGCATCTGAAACACCAGTAAGCTGTATAAAATGGGAAAAAATATGCAGCATACTACAAGTCTTTAAATGGCTTGACAGCTCTCATACCACTGTGTGAGCCTAACATTAAAGGGGTATGCTTGAAAATTTTGGTTATATACCAAACAATATAACACATATCTAAAAAAAGACATTTTTTTCAATTTGCATTCATGCAAAGTACATCTACCTGTAACACATCAATATGTCTTAAGCCCACTCCATAAAAAGAATCTCACTAAAAGTTAATAAACTGCACATTAATTCACGCCTTTATCACATCACACTTCAGCAGCTTCATTTATGCAGTCACACAGTTGTGTTTAAGTATTTTCTTTCTATTTTTTACTAGCATATACTTGTCTACTTAGAGTTTAAGAGTACAAAGATCGCTTCCTATATGATGAAAATAATATAGCTCACAGCCATTCCTGAGCATGAGGTCATCTTTCATTGAGAACAAATTAGTAGAGAAGAGCCAATTAACAGGAACCTTTGGTACAGCTGCTCTGGCTGGTTTTCATTATTCCCCAGCATAGTATATACAATTCAAATATCATATGGGCTCATATAAGGAAACCATATCCTAGTGTAATAGCTTTCCTCCATCCTTCCCTGTGCACCTGGTGAATACACTATGGTCACCCACAGTTGAGGTGGGGTTTGGTTTGTTTGTTTTTTCATTTTGAAATCTGGTAGAATTTCTCACAGTTAAATGTAAAGGGAAGCTTCTTGTCTCTGCTAATGTGTATCAGGATCTATATCCTTCACTGCTGATGTGAAACGGCATTTCGTTTTTCTTATTTATTCCACCTCAGTAAATCTGCCTGCCCAGACTTCACATTTTGATTTAATTTAATGCCTGCAAGATAAACCCTGTCATTTGTAATAATTTGCAAACCTTCATCTTTAAAATGCATCCAATCTGTCCTGCAGCCCTGTAAAGTATCCGTTAAACATTTTGCTTCAGCTTGCTCATGGTGTTCTCTTCTGATAAGGGCTGCTGATACATAGTATATAAAGCTGACTTCTTATCTCCATCAACATGGGTGTTGTTCCATTTCCAATTAAAAAAATGGGGCAGCAGCCACTCATCTGGGTGCAGAGAAACAAATGTCTGATAAACACCGAATCCATCAGCTGGGTAATACCACTGCCTCAATCAGGCAGGATGTTCATGATAATAATTACTAAAATATAAACCTGGAATTCATATAAAATTTAGCAAACTTCAAAATTCCAAATAAGGTCAATCATTTTCATTTATTACTCAGTAATTATTCATAAACCACATTAGCACGTGTATATTGTCTCAGCTAGACTGCAATCCGAAATAACTGCCCATCCACATTTGCCACAGGGATGGGAAATACAACCAGTACCTACGAGGCACCACCATTCAGACCTGACTGTATTACGGTGCTTGAACTGAAAATGGATCTCATTGCTCGTCCCAAGCACTTGGGCAGCTATTGCTCTCCAGAATTCTCCCGAGTACGGGGAGCCCTGTATACAGACAGCATATAGTCCTAACCCAACTTCCTCCAAGTGCTTATTCCATACAAACACAGCACATGACTGAGGAGGTCCATTCACTAAAAAAATCCAATCTGAAAAAGGGTAATTTAAAATTTTATTACAGGGAAAAATCTCTTAGATTAAAAGTACATTTTGCTATTAGCTAAATGCAGATACTTCATCCAGAACTTGGCAGCGGACAGCATACTGTGTGTGAACCTGAATACCCAAAGTGAAATGCTCAGGACCTCTTGCTCAATCTTAGCAACAATGACATCCCTCAAACTCCTTCAGATGTTCAGTTATCTCCTTGGACAATTAATTTCTGGAAGGAAGATTTAAAAGACTTTGTGATAGCACTTAATTGCTTCAAGCCGTGGCGGCTGCCTTGCAATCTAGGGCATCTCATAAAGGATGGCTATTACGCTAAGTCCAGGTAGGATCTTAGGAGGAGAAACAAATGTTGCAAGCCTAGGCAGCATGTAAGGCACAGAAAGCAAGGGATCCAGTCCAGACAATAAATGGCATCATCTTTTAAGGTGACAGCTTCTATTTCATACCCCAAAAAGAAGGAGCAGCATTTTCCTGGAAGTTTATTCACACAGAGAAAAAGCTCATTTTTTCTCCATGAGAACAGCTCATGGAGAAAAACGAGAAAAGGGAAAAGAACTCTTCAGAAAAATCCTGCAATTTCAGAAGTACCTTATGCCTGCTGAGCCCATCTGAAAACCCAACTGGGCTCAACAGCCTTAGCACTTTGGAAAATCTGCCATTTCCCCCTGCAAATCAAATATGCCTCCTACAGCACCGCTTCATGGCACTAACTTTGCAGGAAGACCTGGGCTAATTATTTTGCTACTGAAATTAGGAGTGGGGCTGTTTCAGCTCTCTGCATTTTAATTCTCTGTGAAACATATTGGGAATTTAAGCAAATAGGAAAAAAAGAGCATAATGTGAGAGACCATGTGTTACTTTGAGAAATTAGGGAACTGGCAAGAACAAAGCCTTGAAGTGTTACATACACATACCTATGTAACAGATCCAAAGTATAAAATTATCACAGAAAAACTAGGAAATGGTGGTAAAATTAAGATAGGAAGTTCCCCTACTTGCATCTTGTGAAGGCAACAGATCAAGCACCCTGACTTGGTAACAGATTTACTGTTCTACATTATGCTTTCATCCTTGCCAAAACAAAAGGGAAACCGTAAATTCATCATAAACACACTCAGCAACAGATTTCATTTTGCACAGCTGCTGATGCATACAGATAACTTTCTTTGGTGTTTATTGTACACGAGTTCTATCAGTTTAAAGGAAACTCATCAATCAAAAGCAAAAAAGGGGTAATTTTTGAAGACTGATATACGAGTTCAAAGTGGTTTTACAGTCAAGGTATTTAGGACATTTTGTACATCAATTACTCAACATCTACAGTGAGGTGGGTTATTGTCCACATACACTAATGGCTTTCAGAGTTTAATCTCTTTATCAGTGGACCTCCTTTCGTGAAATCCCTAACAGATTATGTAGTACTATGTACAATCACTTGACAAATTTCATTTACTTGAAACTCAAGCTAGGTTTGAATCATACAAAGTGTGTAGGAGGAATCAGATTTGAAGTAGGAAAACAAAATCTGGTACTGGACAGTACTGGGATTTGTCATTACGTTCATATCTGAAATGTTTAACAGTAAAGGAAACAATTCCACTTGAGAAAATGTATTAGTTGTGTATCAGCTGCTTATGGCTCTGAGATAGTTAGATTGCTTACAAACGACACACAACAGATTCAAAAGTATACAACAACTCATGTAAAAAGGCACTACAAATTTCAGTAATTTTGTTGCTGATGTATCATTTTGCAAAACAGCATCACTATAATTCATACACAGTCTGCCACATGGAAGAGGGACACTTACTTGGCATAAATTATATGATGCAGAAACAAAACACCTTCTGTTAGCCGAATTTACCCTCTGAAGTTCAGCACTCCAGACCAAGTAAATCACCTGTAAGGAAGGCTGGGATGGATGAAGCACCTCTCCTGTGCCTCCATCTCCCTACCGCAAAACCACTACTATGGAATTGTTCTCTCCATTAAGCAACAATTCCTGGTGATTAACAGACCCTGAAATCTAAGGTTATGAAACTCATTGCATTATTCCCCATTACCATACCACAAGCAGATCTCTACAACAGCAAAATTTGCCAGATGACATCACAGAAAAGGAATCAAAAAATAAGAGTAGCATTTGCATCAAGCTAACTACACAAAGGTTAAGAGATATTATAACATATTATATGCTATTATAACCTAGGTCTCCCACACTGCATTGCAAAGCTTTGCTACATGGCCAGTCTCGATGAAGACACCAGATTACGGCTCTGAAAACAATATGCAAACACAGGCACACGCTACCTCTGTAAACCAAATTTACCAAAATCTGTCAAAGACAGAGCAATAACAAGACTTCTTTTGCAAACATCATTTTGAGTAGGGTTAGGAAAGATTCAGAGCAAATACAGACACAGACAGAAAGATTGCTGCTCTATTAATTTGTTGTCAAGCCATGCAGGAAAGGATAGCTGAAAGCCTGAAGATGCAGTAATGATTGTTTAAGAGCTATTTGAAAAAGTGACAGAACTGGCCTAAACCTCTTTAAGCCCCCTGAATGAAAAGATTTAAACAGGCTATTGTTAGACCCCTGGGTACCTTTTTTCTCTTGGCTTTGTTCTGCATTTTCCTCTGCTGCAGTTTCCATGGCTGGCTTCATACCATCCACCAAAAATGCCGCCCCTCCCTCCCC
>JAOEHY010031866.1:0-14967 GCA_025447955.1 Psilopsiagon aurifrons | reverse complement strand
CTTTTTCTCTTCGCCTCCTTTCTCACTCCCTTCCGTCTCCTATTTACAGCGGCAGTGATTGAATGGCTCTGTTCTTCCCTACAGTAGATTACAGTCCTTTCCAAAACGCCAGAAAAGTCTTGTCAGCTTCAATTTCGCTCCGCTGACTGGTCCACGAGGAGCGGTGCCAGCAAGCGCTCAGCCATACGTCACCACGGTCCCCAGCTATAAAATAGCCATCCTTAGCCTGACCGTGCCTCCACTTGCCATGTCCTGGGGACCAGCATCACCAGCTCGCGCCCCCTTCTCCTTGCCCTCCACTCTCCTCCTTTTTTCCCTGTCTCCCAAGGCTCCCAACGAATGTTAATCAATTCTCTGGGCGGTAAATGGATCAGTGACATCGGGAGGGGAGATGGAGGCAAGAAAGAAAGAAGCCCCCTGGCTGCCATGGGGTGAGCCCCCCAGCTGCTGTCTCTAAGGGGAGTGCACGCCAGCACACAATCGCAAGGCTCCCTTTCCCATGGGACCTCGTTATTAATGCTTTGCATTTTGATTTATTCCACATGCCCTCTGCTCTTTCAAGGAGCAGGGGGCGATGGGTCTGCTCTCTCTGTTTGCTTTCTTTGCTGACTAATTTCCGCTCACCCACGGCAAAAAACTCTGTGAGAGAAGCATAAAAGCAAAAGTGGGTATGTATATGCATATATATAAAATACATGGAAAATTCAAATTCTCTCTGACCAGCAAGCGTGATGGAAAAAAAGGCACAAGTAGAAAGGAACCAAGCTCAAGTGGCTTAAAATGCATGTGCAATACTTAAAAGGAAAAAAATTTTAAGAAAACATAGCTTGGGTTTTAAAAGCATGTCTGTCATTAAAGACCTAAAGACATGCTTAGAAGTGAGTGCAGCGCTGTTGTTAAGGACATGCTTGATGTCTCCCCCAAATCCAGACAGGCTACAACATGATCTAACAAGCTGTAATAACCTGGCTCTGGCAGCAACAAAGCCAGGACCCATCTATGCTGCACTGCGTGAAGTGAATTTAGGTGTGCCCAGCCTGCTCTGAGCTGGGGAGACATAGAGCAAGGCAACACCATGCAGGGCTTCCTTCTAAACCCCAAGATAACACATTTAATGCTGCACTGAGGCTAATTAATCTCGCCTATCACTTTGCTTGTCTCAGTGGCTTCACAGCATGCCACACTGCACAGAGCAGACATGCCCAAAGGGACCCCTTTTTGTGTGTAGGATGATGGAGCAACCACGGAGCAATGGCCTTTGCAGTCTGGCAGGCTTCGCTGGTCCAGCCACCACAGCCGATCTTGCAGGCTGCAAAGACGCCTAGCAGATTCAGCAAATGCTGGGGATGTTAAAACCTACACACTGCATGTTCCGTGTAACAGATTCAACCAGGAGAGTGGGAAGAGGGAAGCTGTCCAAAGATTTGTAGCTGCAATTCAGCCTCTTCTGGCTGAAGTTACTACACCCACAAATTTGCTGTGCATTTTTATTTCTATAGACGCCTAGTGAAAAGCACAAAACAACCCTCAGACCCAACCTTTAGAGAAAGTTCTCTTCTCTTGCAAGAAATCAGTGCACAAATCATCATCTCTTACCACTGTCACCACAGTTGCTACTTTTCTTTGGGCATTACTGCTCAAACATATGCTTCAGCTCAGCTGCCAAGAGGTCTTGAGCTTACCCTAAGGTTTCATAACACACCATCAAAACTTGATGTCAAGCATTTGCTAAAAAAGCTTCCTTGGAGTCCAGGAAAAGTCTGCAGTTGAAGCTCCCACCTCAACAGACCTTTTTGTAAGCAGGATGAAGTCAGTATGTGCAGAGGACAGGAAGTGTCCTCAAGAACCAACATGAGGCAATGGGTTGGGTTCCTGAGGGTAATCAAATCAGCAACCCCCGCAGAGACCTCAAACCAGGTGCAAGCCATATGTCTCCTATCTCCTTCTCCAGTGCCCACCCAGTAGTCTATATACACATTGAAATCCCTTTCCAGCAAGACCACATATTGCAAACGCACTCCCTCAAGAAAGCAGCTGAAAGGTGAAATCGTAGGTGATGTGTTTCCTGTATTCTTTTAACCATTACTAAAAGTTGTTCAAATCCCACAGTCAAGAAAGGAAAGACAACTTCTTTACATTAGGGATAATGATTATACAAACAAAATGTTATACAAAGAGTGGGTTTTTTTTTTTTCTCTATTTAACATTATTAAAATTGAAAAACCAAAGCAAACACACCCTACTTGCTGAAAGTCAAGTAAATTTTAGTCATTGGTCAAACAGTTGATTGCCTCTGATATTAAAATTCCCTCACTGGAATTTCTCATTGCTCACTCAGTACTTCTACTTGCTACTGTCACAGTCCAGATCTCCATTTCTTAACAACTTTTGCTTACTTTGGAAGGTCTAAAAGTTTGAAAGATAACCTCTCCTTTCCCCCCCAAACAAGCAAAGAAGAAATCAATGCACAATGCCATGATCAACTTCACAAAAACTGGAATGGAAGACTTCAAACACATCAATCCCAACTATTCAAAAGCATTAATTATACCTACTATATCATCCTCTAAAAGCTTCAAGGGACGCATGAGTGTAAACTTCCTCCCCCCCCCCCCCTTACTACTTTCCAGATTGCTGTAATGTATGATGTGTTTTAAGCACTTATCATCTTAAGTAATTTCTTAATCTTTCAAACTCTCTACTGTCATTGATAAACCCAGCAGATAAACTATAAGTTATTTCCTTCGGTGCCAACATGGGTGCTGATCTTGAGCTTTGAGCACTAATCTCAGCCAGCAAGTTGTCTTATCCAATGCTCCCTCCCTTAATCTGATACATCCTTTTCATAGTATGCGATGAGACTGGGAGACATGAAGTCTAAGCCCATGACAAAATGACAAAGCCATAAAGGCAGAAAATACAAAAAACTTCTTTAAAGACCGATATTCAGCAAAACACTGCTGTACAGACCAGGCTGATTTAGATAACCAGGAACCAGGGAAGGCAGCTGGTTACATTTCAGGAGTTCAGCCCAGCATATGATTTGCAGACTGAAATGAAAATGAAATGAGCAGAGGGCCTGAGCAGTAAGAGCTTCTGCTGCTAAAGCACAGCTCCGAGCTGACAGCCAAACCTCAAGATGAATAGCAGCAAAGTATTTGAAAGCACTGAAGACCAAGTCACATTCACTGCAAAACAGCTATTTTTAAAAAAGGTTTTAATCTATTTTATCTGGGTTTTAAAAACCATTTAATCATTTTGTTCAGTCAAGAAAAACAGCACAATTGCCCAAGTTTAAAAAGTTATTAAAAAAACAATTTTGTTCATGTGCCAATCCCTTTTGAACATCTATCTTTAATGTCACTGAATCTAGTTTACATTCCTGAAGGCTGAGAAGCTCTATCATGAGCTACTGCAAATTCTTCACAAGCTTTCAGGAGATGAATACACACTTGCCATTCCTACAAAGGCTTCACAGAGCTGTAATAAAGACTGTTCTCACATACTTCAAGAGCAATTTAAGATTAGCCGATGAGATCTGAAACTCAGAAGCTAAAATACAGGACTGTCCCTCAAACAAGACTGACATGTATTCCAAACAACTAATCTTAAAGACAACTTGTAGAATGCTTTTTTTTTTAGGAAATATGCAAAAATATTCAAGAGAAAGCACAAATCCACATGCAATAACTTGGTGTGTCTCTCAACACACCAATTGCTGATGTTCAGACCAGCTTTAGACCAGTTACTTAAGACTTGAGTATAAAGCCCAATCTCTATGCTCACTCAAAGGCAGGCAAATTTTCCATGTGGATAAAATCAAAGCACAGCAACAAGCTTTTAGTTGTGCAGCGGTCATATACCTGGCAAAGACTTTAAAAAAACCAGATTTGGGGCTCGTTCTTTCAGACATACTAAACTACTGGGAAAATGAAACCCAAATTAATGAACAAGTAACAGTGGAAAAAAAAACTGCAGTCTTACCACAGTATAAAATAAAGACTGCTGAAAAACATGAGTCCACACTGCACTTAGGGATCTCAATCTTGGATTTCTGTAGAAAGGGCAAAACTGAAGGCTTAAGCATTAAGTAGTTATCTTTACAAACACAGAAAATCACTGAATTAACTGATGCAGGTAAGTCCAGGAGGGTAAGCAGACCTTAAGAGCATGAAGGTGCTAGTCCTGTGACCCCCTTAATAAAGCCCCACAAAGAAGGCAATAAGCACTGCCAAGTTAAATGCCTGTTGGCAAGCAGGAAGGCAAAGTAGATGTCATTCATTTGTTGGGTTTCATGCATTTGTCTGGCCAGCCTGCTACCTTCCAGCTGGACACTGCTTCAGTCAACTGCAGTCACAGTAAGTGGTGAGAATGAAAGGCAATAAACAGCCTAAATCCAGAACATACACAGATGCCTGACCTTTATTTGGAACATAAAGGGGGTGTGTGGGAGGGAGGGGGCAAAAAACCCTTAAAGAGTGAATATATGGTTCTGTACGGCTTTTCTAGTAGCTAAATCTGATTAAGTTCTAGTCTCAAAGATGACTCAAATGGCAGAGATGTGAAAGCGACTAAAGGAGAAAGCCTGAAGAGTTATAATCAAAGTAAAAATGAAAGCAAAAGTTGATGATGTCCCTAAGCAGCTGGGAAGTCCATTTCTGCTCATGACAGGCAGTCAATAGCATGAAAGTAATTAAAAAAAAAAAAAAAAAGCTAGATAATATTCCTTCATACTAACTAATGGCTTTGTAAGGTTTATCTTACTAAGAAGTAAGAAAGGTGTAAGAAAGTTGTGCTTAAAAAACATAGCTGGGGAAACTGATAGAACAGGACAATCTCAATCATGCCAAGGACTTTTGAGGTAAAGCAATAAAAATGAAAACAAAATAGGCTACATTTGAAACTGAGCTGGAAGCAGCATCACCTCCTGCACTCATCTCCAGCAAGGCTGCCTAGAGAAGCATCATGGTCTTGGCAAGCCATAAAGAAATATGCCGACAAACTGGAGCCCATTTATACTACAGCTGAAAGAGCACGGAAATATAGGAAACAAAAAGCAAAGACCTCCTAGCATCTCCCCCAGCAGTAGCTTTCATTCAGTAAACAACATTCATAGTACCAGTCCTGAGGGTCATCTTCAGCTTCTACTGCAGCCCAACCATTTTATGGCAGTATGTACAGTTTCCTACAAGTGTAATGCATGGCAAGTTTCAGATGCTTTGAATTTAAAATTAGGCCACAAAACAAGGCTTTGAGTTACCCAATCTTATACACATTTTCTGTTCTGCAGTGGCAATATCCTCACATTTCATGATTAATATATGAAGCCCTCCAACAGTGCTTCAAACACTCCCGCATCATTGTGAAGGCTAGGCTCTGCTAGGAGTTTGGGAAGCATAAACACCTTTTTTTTTTTTCTGTCACCTTCACAACAGAGGAGAGATTCCCAGGTATCATGCGTTTGCCTCAAATCACACATTCAGCAGCAGCAGGAATGCTGCAGTGCAGCAGGAAAATGATAGGCTCAGGTCTTTTGTCTTTGTTGCCTTAGATTTGCGCCCAAACCCAATCCAACCTACTTAGCTTTTGCTATGAACCCTCTTCTCCAATACTGTTTCCAAAGCCTACTGCCATCTCAAAAGACTAGCAAGTTTCTAAATGCTTGGACATACTCAAATAGTATCCTAGACATCAACGTCACACTTGCTAGCACTTAAGTAGAAGTGCCTCTTTTACCTGTAGAAGAGCTATTTTTGACAGTTTTAGAGGCAGCAAAGGTATCATTATAATACACTCCTGCTAATACAGCTACTTAGTCTCAAAACACACGAGTTTGAAGCAGAATTACTACTGGGAGGCTACCTGTTAATTTTTTTTTTTTCCTCTATCAATCTATAAATAAATCTAAACCTCACTGGGTTCAGCCTTGACACAAACTTATTCCTTTGCTCCACAAAGTCAGATTTAACCAGACAATCCAGTGTTAACTTTACATCCAGTTCTGATTTTCAAAATTGCCCTCCCACTCTTTGCATAGACTTCAGCATCCCACCTACAATCTCTCATCTATTCAGCACTCGTTTTGTTCTTCATTCTTGGCCTCAGTCCAGTCTTTTCACAAAGCGTGGAAAAAAGCAGGGAGATATAAAGAAGTACAAAACTCTACAGCTCCCCAGAAAGAAACCAGGGGCATTCATTATAAAAAAGTACCCCACACTGGAGAGGCATGGGGAGAGACAGGGATGAAGACTCCTCCTGAATTTCATGAGGGATTCCATGCATAAATCATAGATACAGATGTGTGTGTACACATGTAAGCAGAAAACATGTAGGTATGTGTAAGCATATGTACAACAAGAAAGCATAAGCATGATTATATACACATTTTTATTGAGCAGAAAACCTTACCAACATCACTGGAACTGCAACAAGGAATGCAAAATAATTTCTATAGTCATGCAGTAGATAATCACGATGATAGTGAATACACAGCAAAGCACCATCCGAGTGCTACAGCCTCCTCCAGCTCAGGATTTCAGGGCCAAAAACCAAGTCATTCAGTGTCAGACAGCAGTTTGTGGCAGAGCTACACCACACAGCAATAGCACCATTACCCACCCACCTCAGTATCCCAGGTTGAAAGGCTGTCCCTGTCAACATTAGGATCAGCCATATGTTGCTCCACTCATGGATTATTGGGTAGTTGTGTGTTGATGTTTTGAAAAACCCATATAATTTGGCAGTCAAAATGTTGATGTCAAAGAAAGCATTAAAATAGTGATTGGTGCAAGGTGCTGAAATTCATTGTTTAAGTTTGAGCACCTTGTAAGTCACCATTACTGCAGCTGTTTCTCTGATATTGAAAATTCCCATTCTAGTGTAATTAAACTACACTTTGGGAAAGATCCTGGCCTGGTTCTGACATGCAGCCCTGGGCTGCCTGCTGAATTACAAATATGGGTTCTGTTCACACACAAGGCACTAGTCATGAAATCCTCAGTTAAGACATTAATGAAAGAGTTCCCCATTAATCACTGTATGCTTTGCAACAGCAGATACCCTCATTAGGAACAGGGCAGGACATTAACAATTTCCACTTTGAGGGTGTCCAATTAACTCATCAACTAAATATGTGCCAGGCAATTCCGACTGGCCTAGCTTTTCCAATCCCCTCTTTCTAGCTGCATCAATTGGGATCCCAGTCATGTATAAAGTAGCGGTTCTCTCTGTGCTTTACAATGCCTTTCAGAATGCCACCGGTGGACAACAGCCATGGCTGCTGAAGTGTTTAACAGGCGTTTCACTTGCAGGCATAAAAAGTTAAGTGTGCATTTGGGGAGTTCAGCACAATTAAACAAACCCCACCCTCTACCTTATAAACAGGGAATAACTTAACCGGCCAACCACGAGCACGGTTGGAGCTCCGTCTGGATCATGTCACGCCACAATTTTTGCCAAACCTCAGCAGTGGGTGATCCTGCATACAAAGCGAGCTCCAAGACAAAAGTGTTGTCGGGTGAGTTAAGGACGAAGTAGCAGCTTTCAACCTGGATTCCCAGATAGGCTGTCAAGTAAAATCCTTTGCCAGCACAGGATTATTCCCTAGAGTATACTTTTCCAATACTTTGTCTCACCTAATTTTAAGCATCACAAGCTCAGACAATTTCAGTTGTTTTGTGGGAGCAAAACCTGCAGCCTGGCAAGGTTTTGAGGCCCAGCACAAAGGAAGGCTTGCACAATGGCCAGGCCCCTGCCACAGTCGGGGCAGAAAGTGCAAGACCCTGGCCTCTGAAATGGCCTCCAGTCCCTCCAACCTGAAAACCAGAGTTTCTCTATTGAGCAATCATACCCTGTCAGTGCCTAGTTACATCCTCATTTCCCTGTCTCTTTCACAAGTTGACATTCGCTACTTGTTTCAAACAGCTGAAAGGCATCATTTCTGCACTATATCATGAGTCAGAATGAAATTCATTTAGCATCTACTCTCCTTCATGTGTTCCTTGTATTATTCCCATCCTGTTTTGTTTCTCTCTCTGGGTTTCAGCACATTTGCAACCATCTCTCTTGCACTCAAGAGTTGCCCAAGTGTAGCCACTAAGCATTATCATTATGTGCTTGCTCTGGAAATCCTCCTGTTCATTACTGAAAATGGCACCGAGTATTTTTGCTTTCAGTAGTAATATAGACACACCTTGCATATCTATTACCACTATCGATTCCTGAAGTACCATCACCTGCTCCACCTTCCTGTACAATTTCGAGAGGAAAAGAAAGCAGCTGAGGAACCAGGGAAAGAAAGAAAGAATGGATATATTGGGAAAACAAACAAACAAACAAAAAAAACCCACATAAAAATCCCACAACCCCCTAAACTCTAAACCAATGGAGAAAAGCAAAAGGCAGAAACAAAGGCCAAGCCTTTGGCTAAGGTTCTTTCTTTGGTCCATATGAGGAATTGTGCCTCCATATAAAAAACTGCGCTATGTCAATTGTGCACTCGTCATTCTAGAGGTGACCCAAGTCATGTTGCTCAACATGGGATAGAGCTGCTTTAATTGCAAAACAGTCTTGCTCATAGGATGCAGAAAAAAGATCACAGCTTCTCATACCCAGCCTGAATAAACAGGCCTGATTTTGCTGTTCACAAGTTTCTACTACAGGGAAGAAACTGAAGACCAAGAACAGCTTTAAAAGTATTTCTAAGCACTTAATTCCAGCTATGATCCTCAGAAATATTTAAAACGATTGTGTGTTTGAGTGCAGCACATACTTCTATTGCAGAAAGAACATCACCAGATTGCAAATGCAATCAAATGCCCATTTTCTTAATTTAATTTGCCATTAGTACACTGCAGGTTTATAGAGACAAACAAACAACTACAACTAAATTCTCACTGCCATTTCAAACTGTTTCCACGTAAATATCATAGCAACATTATCAAAACCTTGAGTTCATTTAATTCCAAATTCTTTCCACTAAAACAACCCTAGCACCTGTTGAAAAGAAAACAGAAAATGTAGTCATCCTGCGTAAACTGAGCATCTCCCCAGCTCCAGACCAACAGGGTCAGACTCCCAATATAAAGCCCAACTTTAAAAAAAGAAAAGAAAAAACCCAGATCCTAATCTTTTATATATATCACACAGTATTTGAAGAGTAGGGTTTACAGATTTTTACTATATACCCAAACACTGATGAATGTAGTTATTTCAACCTAAAACATACTCATATAAATGAGCTGTAACAGACTAAGTAGCATTTCACAGGTTCCCTTCTGTTTCATAATCGTGAGGAAAAAAGCCACCCCAACTGCAGCAGCGCCCATTTCCTGAGTTGAAGGCGTGTCTTCACTGAGGGAGCTCAGTGTCGCACAGCCAGCAAGCACCACTGCCCCACAACCATCGGGAACTTGTAAAGGAAGCATCAGTTATTTCAGCTTCAGCTGCCCTTAGAGTGAAGAGAAAGTCACTGCCCATGTTACCCACAAATAAATTCTGGGTTACAGGGCGGCAGGATACGTAATGGTGGCTGGTGCCTACTAATATTGATGGCAACCCTCAAGCTCCTGTCCTGGACAGCAGCAGGGTGGCTGACAACGGGAGCACCCTCAAGGACTCCTGCCCTGGCAGCAGTGATGGGGGTCCCGGCAGGCTTTGGGGGCAGCTGGCACCCATGGGAATCCACACAGCCCTGGGGCTTCACGGGTGACCGGGCTCGTCAGCCCCATTCAGCCCCGCTCCCCGTGCACAATAACCAGCAGCCGTGCTCCCATAGATACGGGCCTCCCAATTCTCCCTGCTTTTATCATCCTTCATATCTCAACGATGACAGGACTGAAAGGGCTTCTGATGGGAAATGTGCTTCGAATTAGCATATTTCTCCCTGCATACAATGGAGGCTTTAAGCCGCTGCATTTTGAAAGTCCAAACAAAAGCAGCCGAGGCTGTTTTTAGCAGTGCTGTTTGAAGTTTTATTCCCCCTCTCTCTCCCAAGTTGCAAGCATATCTAACAAATTTCATTCTTCTGAAAAGAAGGAAGCACGACTGATAAAAATCCTTTTAGTAAATTATATAGATACATTTCAGACTTTAAAGAAATTTAAAAAGCCAGTCTTTCAATGTGGCAGAGCAACATAGTGTCCATGCAGTAGGCTGAAGATCCACCCCCCTGTGAGCTTGTCTGGCTGCCCCCAGCACTAGCATGAACCCTGTCATCAAGGATTCTGGAACTCAAACACGTTCACAGTAACCCACTATAAAGAGTCCTGTACCCACAGCTCAATTTCCCCTCATACTGCTGAAAATACCAGTTTTCAATGAGAAACTAAATCACTGTGGTACAAGGAAAAATAAACCAGCTCCCCCAACCCCTGGGATTATCCTTTGGTTTAACTTGAGGGTTATGAACAGGAGAGCTGAACCTCAGAAGTACAATCTTTATGAAACTGCTTCAAATTAGAAAGTGAATAGCTATTTACCAGGGAAAGGAGGGCAGGAAGAAGGAGATGGAAATGACACACATAAGGAGGAGAGGAGGATAAAGCACTTCCATATCAAAACATCTTTGAGCAACAGTGGCTAGGAGAACCAATCTGCCTCAGCTCACTGTGTTGGTCTGTAATTGTCCATTAGCACAGCTGGACCATTAGGAAGCCAGTTTGTGGTTTTCCTGGTAAAGAGGCATTTCTGCTTCTCTCCTGTGTTAAGCAGATTTTTCCCTGAGAAAGACATAAGATTCCTCAGTCTAAATGTTTCTCAGAAGAAGAAGTTGGTGTTTCAGGGCTTGGTTTTCTTTCCTTCTTTCCCCTCCTCAGATTTCCAAAGTATTTATGTAATTTTCTATATGTGGCACAGCTAAGAACAAAAATCACACTCCTTAACAACATGAGACTACAGCAGAAAAGCAGAATGCCAATGAGATTCCAGGCAGGCAGCATGCAAGTGAGGTGGATATAGAAACTGTTCAGAAAAAAATCCTTGGATGCAGCCTGCAGAAGGAGTCTTGTAAGAGAAATGTCTGCTTTGTTCAGACTCTTCTGTTCTGTTTCAGGGAATTTTCCTGAGGATCAGGATCCATCTCCATTCCCTGATCTCCTTAGCAGCAACGCTCAAGATACTCAATAGTCTCTGCTGTGCACAAACACTTTGCTCTCAACCATCCACTTTTCCCCTGCCACGTGCCAAGCAGCCCACGCAGCGCTGTGCTCCCTCCTGTAGCGTGCTAACCCAGTGGTTTTTGCAGATCTGCATTACCTGGCAGGAGGGGCGTTTCACTTGCTGATTTCCATCAGAACCAAAGAGTTCCTGGCACTAGTACGGTATGGTGTCCACAAGGCAGCTATGCAGCAGTGACTGAGGTCTAACCATAGACATATTCCTCCCTCTGGCAGATGTTCTTGCACCCTTCCCATCAAAATATCCTTGGCAGCATCAAGCACCTACAGCCCAAGAGTCTGTTTGCTGATGACTAGCACTGCCTGATGCACCAGCTCTGCCAGTAACAAGCCAACTTTCCCTCCCCAGGAAAGCTCTTCCTGGTCGCCAATAGCTACAAATTTGCTTTAAAGGTGTGTTTGCTGTACTTGAGACCATGCATAACCAGATGGTGACTTTCTGACCAAAAGGGGCTAAAGGAATCTTTTTGGAGAGTACTATGCATTATTCGGAAGTATTTTGCTCCCACTGCTTATAAATTGTCTGCAAAGTCTGGACACACATTTTTCCATGCTCTGAGGCACTTCACAACTTTGTACCAAAATACTGGACAAGAGTTCCACGTTACCATATGATAGGTCTCATGTAGAAGCAAAAGGAGGAAGGGCTTCCACTGCCTTCATTCGGTCATCAACAGCTGAATGACAGTAACTAAGCAGTCTAGGCAGGAGACAGGGGAATTAAAGTTCAAAATGGAGATGTTTCTTACTCATATGAGGATGAGCAGAACTTCACTTAATAAGCACTCCTTCCAAGATGAGGTGTCCAATCAACTGCCATGACAGCTTAGCACAGAAACAGATTTCAGTTCTGTTTACAAAATGGATGTACTTGTACTGCTGCAGTTCTTACAGGTAACAAAAAGGTGGTGTATTGGGTTTGCATGGCAAGCTTTTGGTAGCTGGGGTGGAGGGTGATTTCTGTGAGAAGCTGTCAGAAGCTTCCTCCACGTCTCAGAGAACCAATGCCAGCTGGCTCCAAGATGGACCTGCTACTGACCAGAGCTGAGCCTGTCAACGATGGTGGTAGCACCTCTGAGATAATATACTTAAGAACGGGGAGAAGTTACTACACAGGAGCAATTGCAGCCAGAGAGAGGAGTGAGAGTATGTGAGATATATCCCTGCAGGCACCAAGATCAGTGAAGAAGGAGGGGAAGAGGTGCTCCAGACACCAGAGCAGAGATTCCGCTGCAGCCTGTAGTGCAGACCATGGTGAGGCAGCTGTGCCCTGCAGTCCATGGAGGTCCACAGTGGAGCAGATATTTACCTGCAGCCCATGGAGGAACCCATACTGAAGGAGAAGGATGCCTGAAGGAGGCTGTGATTCCATGAGAAGCCCACGCTGGAGCAGGCTCCTTGCAGGACTTGTGGCCCCATGAAGAGAGGAGCCTGTGATGGAGCAGGTTTGCTGGCAGGACCTGTGACCCCACAGGGGACCTACACTGGAGCAGTCTTTTCCTGAAGGGCTGCACCCCATGGAAGGACCTATGCTGGAACAGTCTGTTCCTGAAGGACAGCATCACATGGAAGGGACCCAAGCCGGAGCAGTGTCAACTGCAGCCCATGGGAAAGACTCGCCTTGGAGAAGTTCGTGGAGAACTGTCTCCTGTGAAAAGGATCCCATGCTGGAGCAGTGGAAGAGTGCAAGTTGTCTTCTCCTAAGGAGGAAGAAGTGGCAGAGAACATGATAAACTGACCATAACCCCCATTCCCCTGTGCTGCTGGGAGAAAGGAAGTAGAGAATTCGAGAGTAAAGTTAAGCCCAAGAGGAAAAGAGAGGTGAGGGGAAGCTGTTTTAAATTTTTGGTTTTATTTCCTGTTATCCTACTCCAATTTGACTTGCAATAAAGTATTTCTTTTCCCCAAGTCAAGTCTGTTTTGCCCATGATGGTAACAGCTAAGCGATCTCCCTGTCCTCACCTCAAGCCACAGGCCTTTGTAACATTTTCTCTTCTCTCTTCAGCCTAGGAGGTGAGTGATAGAGTGGATCTGGTGGGCATCCAGCCATGGTCAACCTAGCAATGAGATTTAGGCTTCTTGCGGATGGGATCTATCAGTAGAAACTTCAAGTAAAACAGTTTCATAACTTTGAACTTAGATCAAGAAAAGAGAAGGCAGAGGTAAAACAAAGCCCTCCACTGATTAAAAAGCCCTCCATCTAATTTCTCTTCAGGATGGCTGGGATGTGGAGAAGAAAGGAAGTTAAAGAAGTCAGAGCAAGGTAAAGCAGCGCCTTTCTTGCTGCTGATGCTCCAAAGGGACCTGACCACAGTACTATACCAATCAAGGAAAATATCCTCAAATTCCATTTATTCTTCAGATTCACTGGATTCAGACCAACGATGAATACACAGCACATGCTGCCATCCGCTGTGGCATTCTGGCACAGGGCAGCACCCTACCAACAAAGACACCACTCTTCCTTTCAGAAGGCCCCAGAAAGAGCGCTCTATTCTCATGTGATGAGACGGGCTTTTACAACCCAGATCACTACAGGGTATTGAACTCTGACAGGTTTCCTACCAAAGGTTCACTTGCTTTTTCTTGGACCCCAGTAGGCATGATATCTAAGCTAAAATAAACCATCCTCATTACATTCATTTTGGCATAACGAGTCATAACCTTGCTGAAACAAAACTACCTTCTCAATTCCACACTAAGTGTTACTAACTGTCCCAGTATCCCACCTACTGCTACTTTTCTTCTGTGCAAGTGATCAATACAGTATCTCAAAATATGCTTCATGCTTCAGCTTTCAGTGAGAAGAGAAGGCACAGAGGTTTTCAGGACATACTACGCCTGCTCCTGCAGGCAGAAATAGTTTCTGGCCTTCTGTATTAATCCCATGAAAAAACAAACCCCAAAACTACTGGCACACAACTAGAAATTGATTTGCTATGAAGTGGGACATGTCCCTCATGTCTCCTTTCTTGTCCTATTAACTCAGTGTAACAAAATTGATTTCCTGGATCATTACTATTTTTACTACTTTCTAAACACTGCTCTGACTTGGGGAACCTAGTGGGAAGTATCAAGTTAAGGCATAGGTGATTTTCAGTGTTCTCAGGATATGGTAGAGATTTGCCAGTCTAAAATTTCTGCTCTAAATGCAAGAGCCTCAGCACTTGTCTAGACACACACACAGAGATGGTACATGAAAAAGCATTCTGGGTTCCCAAAGCTGCTCTGGGACAGAGGAACAGGGCCACGTAAAACAGGAAAATCCTTTCAAATCAAGGCTGGAGAGTGGGGAATGCGAAATGCTGGAGCTGGGCCACTGGCTACATCATGTTCGACATCATAACAGTGATGCAAGCTGGCACACAGCAGGGTGACAGGAGAAAGAACTGCCTCCCCACACTGCATTCTATACATCTTGCTCATTCCTGGTTAAGTGTAGTGCCTGTATGGAGCCCATTATTCACATCACAATTCTTCGTGGTCACAGGCATGCTACACAAGCTGATCCCAAACTGGGAAGGAATATCCTGTGTCCTGCTACAGTGGGACTTTCTTGTAGAGATGTACCTCTGAACAACTCCAGAAACACTCAAGTGTCCATGCGCTTTGAAACATACAAACCCTTCTCTCCCTAACAGTCATACTCCTCTTTCCTTTCTACCTCTGCTATACCTACAACACCACGGGTGCTGATAAAGTATCATCCCTCTTCTAAATATTTCAAAGAGAAAAGGCTTAGAGCTTAAAAAAAAAAAAAAAAAAAAAAAAACCACCAAAAAAAAACCCCAAC
>JAOEHY010031864.1:0-23956 GCA_025447955.1 Psilopsiagon aurifrons | reverse complement strand
GCGCCTCAGCACCCTCACAGGGAAGAGCTTCTGCCCAAGAGCTCATCTCAGTCTCCCCTCTGGAAGGTTAAAGCCATTCTCCTTTTTCCAGTCCCTACAGGTCCCTGTCCAAAGTCCCTCTCCAGGTTTCCTGTAGGGCCCTTTATGGTATTGAAAGGCTCCAATAAGGTCCACAGATGACAGCTGCAAAGCTGTGTCAGTGTTCTGGGTAATTCTGAAGAGTGCAATACAAAATTATATCTCTTTGGTCAAAGAGTGAACTCTATTAAATATATTGGCTTTTAAAGAAGCTGCTGTGGAAGCCTATTGGTGAAGTGGATTAAATTTTATTTGTAAGACTTTCTTGCAGGAGCCGGGTCAGCTGCTGGAGCTGTGGTAGATGGAAGGACTGAGGAGGATGCCAGGTCGCACTGACTGCTGCAGCATGTCTACAGCACAAGGCACGACTTCAGGTGGGGACAGGCTGTACACATTGCTCTGCTGCTGCATCCCAACCTGTTGAGCAGAGCACAGGTGGCCAAGCTCAGTGCTGATCACTGCCCATGCTATTAGTTCAGCCTCAGCTAAGTCTAGTCCAGGTTATCTATTCCTGACCATTTACAAGAAAGGATTTAACCCCTAAAATACTACTAAAGATACTAGAAACCCATTTTGCATAGCGGGGGAAGAAGCGGAGTGTGCCATGTTCTGTCAACAGCAGAGATGCTCTCCGTAGAGACAATAACTCCCAAAGTGTACTTGCCCTTTGGATCTGATTTTAATCCCATGTATTCCTATCAGTTTTAATAAGTAGATTTATATTGGACACCAAATGTTAAAATTACCTAAACTTGAAACGCCTGCCTATGAAATGAGTTGGAATAGATTCTCTGTGGGAGTCACTGCAGTGCCAATAAGGATTAATTAAAACTCAAATGTTCTTCATTGTGTGTTAATTGAGGAATTGTTATTCAGTCAACCTTCTTGATTTTTCTCTGTGTTAAATAATCATGTAAGTATTTCACCTTGTCTCACTGTTTGTTTCACCAGTTAATGAAGGGAGGGGAGATTCTGCATTTATTAGTATTTTAATTGGAGAATTTTATTCCCCATGGCCTAAACATCTACATATGTTCAGGTTTTGTGTTTAGCTTTCTTTATCTTCTAAATGACCAATGTTCCTGATTGTACACATTACAGACTGAAAACAAATACCTCTCAAGTACTCTGTACAATTGAACTTCATTAGAGTGTAAAAAACAGGGGCCAGGTTTTAATCTCAGCTCTGCTCATGGAAGTCTAAAGTCATAGGGTGGTGAGGCACTGGAATGGGTTGCCCAGGGAAGCTGTGAATGCTCCATTGCTGGAGTTGTTCAGGGCCGGGTTGGACAGAGCCTTGGGTGCCATGGTTTAGTGGGAGGTGTCCCTGCCCGTGGCAGAGGGGTTGGAACTGGATGAGCTTCAGGCGCTTTCCAACCCTGATTATTCTATGATTCTCCACTATAATAAGGTGTTTACTTTGAGTTGACATTGGTATTGAGAATCTGGCCTCTGTGATTTAAATGTGTAGAGTGCATGTTGTTCACCGGTGTTTAACAGTTGCTAGTTCAAACTATTATGTTTAATGGTTGCAGACTTATAAAAGTTCACTTTAAAACATATTCACAGTTTAGCAGAGGCCACAAAACTTAAATGTCCATAAACAGAGCCCTCTTGTAGGCAAAACGTGAGAAAATCCTCTCTTTCCCGAGGCACTGAAGGGCTGCTGGAGCACAGGCACTGCCCTAAGGAGCATCCTTAAGGGATTTTGCTGCTTGTTAGGTGTTATGCTTCATTTTTATACCTGCAAGGAGGAAAGCAAAAGGAGTAAAATGGTGCCCTTCTGGAGTCTTCTTTCCTCTGGCCACAACTGAAAAATAAGTTGTTTGCAACTCTGAACTGAAATGAAAGCACTTCAATAGCTTCCTTCTGTCTACATTTCTTCCCTGCACTCTGTTGTGAGTCAGAGGCAACACCAACACCATTTTCATGCTGACAGTGTGTATTCTTTGTGCTCCATTTATTTCCCTCTTCAGTAACCCCACAAACATATTTTTTCCCTCCTGACTTTATTGAGCTTTTTTATTTCATTGGGAAGATCAAGGTAAAGATTACTGCAAATAAAGTAAGACCTTATCTTGCACAGAATGATATGAAAAACACATAAAACCTGTCCAGTATCTTTCTGTTTCTCCATGGCAATGTTGAGTGATTTATAGCTGCAGTTTTTATTTCCTTCACAAGCAAAGCGGCTTTAGATTAAAAATTTGGAGAAACAAATATTCTTCTGTAAATTTAAATGTTCTTTAGATTAATATAAAGTACTTTTCGAGTCAGCATTGTAATCACAGTCCCTGATTTAGCAATGCAATTAGCATCCAGTTACATTAAGAAAATAGGAACAAGCCACTCTCAGCCAGTGGAGCACTTGGGCATGTGCTTAAACCCCACTGGGATTAATGGGATGTGCAAGTTTGGTTGAAGTGAGGTCACTGTGCTATATATAGGAAGGTAGATTAGCAGATGCTTTCTTGGCAATATGCTCCGGGGCACTGATGTTACTAACATTGGAATTTCACAGTTCAACTTATCTGAGTTGTCAGTGCACCCTTTTAAGGTTGACAGCTAAATCTTTCTATTTAGTTTGTCTTTATTGCTCTCAATTGATGATTTCCGTGGTGCCTGCACATTTATTTGTTTTTAAATGGTATTAAACGTTTCTCCAATAACCCCAGTGATGCTGCATGAAAGCAGTCAGCGCAGGAAGAGAGGTGCCATGCGTGAAAACCAGGAGGTGGTGCTGGTGTCACCGTGAGCCCTACAATAGCAGCGCTCAGCTGTGGGGATAATGCTTTAATCCTTGCGGAGGTACCAAGACGGTCCCAGATGATAATTAAGCTAATGAAAGTTGAGGGAAGCTCAAGGCAATCTGCCTGATGAGAGCAGATGTCTCTGTTGTCACTGTGCACTCTATCATGCTGTGCGCACACATGTGCACAGCCCTTTACATGGCGCCTGCCTGCAGGTTACCAGGGCATCATGTGGGGGTCAAAGTGCTTCAGCTAAAATGGTGTCTCCAGCGAGACAAACCAATTAGTTGAGACTTAACCTGCACAAGCAATGCTGTCTGGAGCACAAATCTGCTCGCCATGGCAGTAACTCGCGCTGTGGCATCACAAGCTTGTGCTTGGCTCTTGCTGGATCTCCCCTCTCCGCTGCTCTTCTGCAGCATTGCCTGCTCCTTTCTGCCCCTGCTTTCACACAGATGTGCTGTGTTAAAAGAGGCTGCACCCTCCCACGGCACTGCCATTGTCCCCAGTACACATCTATCAGCAATCCCCAGGCCTTTCAGAAACACAAACTCTTACTCTGACACAAGTGACAAAGTCACTCCCTCCGCACACGATGTTTTGTTCCTTGACCTTCCTTTTAATTTAGGATCGTTATTTCTGGCAAGGGAAACTCATCTCTAGTTCTTGAAAAGGAGTCCAAAAGGACCTGGGTGACAAGAGATGAAGAAAGTAAAGACCAGACACCAAATCATGACAACATTTTGGAGGAGTTTTCTCTGCTGTTGATGACACCCTGGGGAGTCATAAAGACCTGTGCTAATATTGGCTGTCACTGAATACTGGCGAATAACCAGCACTGAAAAAAAAGGTGAATCACAATCTGTGCTGTTAAAGTAGAAGAAAAAAAGCCCTATCCTGTTATATCCTTCTACCACTGCCCGTCCAGCCACGTCTTCCTGAAGAAGTTACCTCTCACCTCTCTCACACTCTGGGGTAATCACTTTCCCTAGGAGAGCCCTGTTCCATGGAAGCCCTGTCAAAACAAGGACAAGTTTTGGGTCCATCAACCTTGACAATGTCCTCTGACTTTATTAGCTGAATTCATCAGCTATTAATGACTGCAAGATATATAGGATATACTCTGGTTAGCACTTGGAAAGACTTTCAATTCACTTCTAGCTCTATTTATTCATCCAGACTAAATGGAGTTATTAAAGGTCGTGACTTCATTTCCAAGGTACCAGGTGCAAATTCTTTTCAATTTAACAAATAGAGGACACTGCAATCAAATTAAATACCATCTTCAACAGCAGCTTTGATTTTGAAAAGATATCTCCTGAAAGTTTTACTCTCATTAACCAAATCCAGGTGGGGACTGGAGAAGTGAAGGGTGGTGCACGGTGCTCCAAGGAGAGGCTTTGACTCCAATAATGAATTTTGGGACTCTGGGTTTTCAGGGGTCAACAACAAGATTTCTTGTTCTCCTCAGCGTTGAATAACATGGAAAACCTCAAATATAATACCCACCATATGCAGAGGGGTTCTACAATAAAGGGCTTTCATTTTATGATCTGAGAGTCACCAGCAAATCAGTGGTGAGTCAGTTGTAACTGAAGGAAAGAATTTCTCCTCTTTTACATTTCTTAAGGAGTGTCTATGCCAAATGCCTGTTATGTGTACGTGTTGTTGGCCAAGTGCTTTTGATATGGATATTGCAATGAAAGTTATAGATACTGCTAGATGCATATTTAACCTTTCCCCCACCCAGCAGGAAACGTGAACCATTGCCTCTGGCCAGGAGATCTGGGTTCATCTTTTCTTGTCCTGCTGGAGATCTCAGCAACCTCTGCTGTGATTGTGATATAAAGTCCTAAGCCTTGATAAATCGGAGAGGGTGGCCCAGTTGAAGATGTCCATCCTCCCTTTGGTGGGACAAGTGCTTCCTGGCTGGATTCAGTTGAGAGACCAAGAAGGCAGCAGGCCTTGTCCAAGAGCTGCCTCGAGAAAGATGAAGAACAGCAGGATTTCAGGAAGGATGGCAGACCCAACCCAAGTGAGGGCAAACCTCACAGCTAGAAACAGAGACAAAGAGATGGAAAGGACTAGAGAGGGGCCCGGGGAGGACTAGACTTACTTCATCTTGTGATTTTCCAGGATCCCTGTAGGATGATAGATGATGAGATGTCTTCAGGGGTAATCAGATATGTCAGGTAGGATTGATAGTCCTGCTTTATAGAAAATGCTTCAGTGTCATAGGTGGGTGATGGGCCATTCCTTGCATGCTGCAGGGGAAGAAACAGCCTTCCAAAACCCCCACGTGCCTCCATCACCCACAGTTTCCTAAACTGGGCAGCCTGGAGAAGTATCTCTGCTAATTTCAAATAGCACAGACCGTGAGATTCCCTTCTTGCTGCCTATGGAACTTGAAAATGCTCAGTGAATAATTGTGCTCGGGTTGTTCAAGGAGACCTGGGAACGCAGAATAGCTCTGGTTTAACTTGAATCACTCCGCTGCCCAGGCAGTGGGACAGTGCAGTGCAATTTAGACCACAGGATCCACAATCCACAGGCAGACTTCTCCTGTGACCACAGAAACCCGTCTGCTTCATTTACTGGCTGCAAACCAAAGGTTTCTGCTTCTGTGACAGTGCTTTGAGAATGCCCAAGCATCTGAGCAGGGCAGCTGTGTGTCTTGCATCAGACTGGAATAAAAGGGTGTTTTTAACAGAAATAGGTATGCACAGGATGAGTATGATGCCAAAATAACATAAAGGCCCCTTTGTGATCTTTCATCTAACAGTTTGGGGCTTTGTGCATCTTCATTTTGTTGGGGTTGTATATCTAGTTCTCCAAGCACTGTAATAAAGAAATGGAGCTGTAATCAGTCAGACCTCTCCGTAGCTCACTCGCGTTATTCCCCATGAGGAGGCCTTACAGCTGGAGGAGCAATGAATCAATCTGTGAGGATGGCTGTGGTCTTAGAACGTGTTGAGGCATCGTGAAGATGATGATAGCAAATGAAAAGTATTTCCTCTGAGGACCAGTCTGAAGATGTTATAAATGTCCTCAGATGATGTAAATAAGAATTAATTAAACATACTGGCCAGTGCTTGTTCTGTGGCTTAGAGCCGGACCAGCACAACGACAGACATTCAAACTATGTCCAAACGTTTGCTGTTGTTTGTGGTGCATGAGGCTTGGCCAGAAGACCTCAGGTATTCTCCCTTGGTGCATTTCTCTAACTGCTGGAGCCGGGATGGGGAGACAGAGATTGCAGACCTCTTCCTTATGTTATGGCCCGGAGAGAGAAATGGTTCAGTGAGCCCCAGCTCTCCCTCACAATTCAGGATGGAAATTGTAGCTTCCAGCTGACTCCTGGGGAACAGGGATATAATGGAAAGCAAAGCAGAAGGAAAGAGCAGGGTCTGTGCACCGGTCCCTCCATACACTGCACTGCGGGAGGGCAGGCACCGGAGCTGCCACTCACTGTGCTCAAGAACTGATAATGCCTGAGGTTTAGATTGTTTGCTTTTCTTCTTAGGAGGTGGCAAAGTGTCTTGTAAATGTAGGGATCACTTTGATGGAGGCAGCTGGGGCTCAGTGCAGTGAAATGCCATGCCTGAAGCTGCTCTGCAAATCCGTCACCAAGCCTGGGATAAAATCCACAGCACTTAAAGTGCTACAATAGTAATTTCTTTACAGGGATCCACAAGGGACCTTTGCAAGCCTGGTGCAGGTGGCTGAATCTGCTTGTACCAAAGCGCTGCAGTTACAGAAGAGCCGTTCTGAGATGCTGGCAAACCACCCTGTGAGCAGAAGGTGCATTGGACTCCTAGGGCTGGAATGTCTGTTTTGGCAGACTGAAAGTTACAGAAATAGGGTTTTGTTCAAATGTGTGCTTAATGCAGAGTCACTTTTTGCGTGCAATAAGAGAATGATGGGGGAACAAACCGACAGGACGATCTGGATAATTAACATGATCTTAAGCAGTTTGGTGCACTTCATCTTCCATAAGGTGTGTCTAAAGGGTGTGCTGCAGGTGGTGCCTGCTGTGGGCTGCCGAAGGATATGCCCCTCTCCTCTGAGGATGTGCCTATCCCTTAGGGATGCAGCCTTTGAGCCCTTTTAAGAAGGGGAATGTAAATTGAACTGCAGGCTCTGTTTCTCTAGCCTACACCATGCTAATGCCATGTCCCAGCTGTTGGTGTAACCGAGCTCTATTACAAAAAGAGCATCTATTACAAAAAGATGATTTAAAATCCAGTAAAATCCAATGATGCTTACCAGGAAATAAAAACATTGGCTCCTTGCTGCAAGAGGAAAGGGAGAAGTCATGAATAAGTGTGATATTGGTTTAGTAACTTTTAATGAGGAATTAAACCCAAAGTCCTTATTTTTGCATTTCAGACCCTCTGGGTAGCAACACGTGATGCAAAGGGAGTTGAAAAGAAACTCTGGGACAATTGATTGTTACTTCACAAAAAGGCTGCTTTCACTGGACAAAAATAGTCCAGACAGAACTTGCCATTTTGGGGTTTTTGCTTTCTGTGAGACTTTGTGGAGTAATTACTGCAAACGCAGTCAAGGCACCACCCCCTCCAGTGCTCAGAGGTCAAAATGCTTCGTCAGATTAAGGAACTGTGAGACTTCTAGCAGTTACGGTCATTTCCAAGTTCAAGTGGTTAGATTTTATTGTTGTGGCTGCTCAAATGCAACCAACGGGTGACAATTCTGCAGCAGTGCAGCATTTTGACCCACAGACTGTCCAACTGGACAGAATCACTTTGAAGTAGTTAAAAGTAAGTTGATCTTCCAGGCTGGGAAGGAAGAGAAGTCATTTATACCTACAGCAGGTCTGGAAATCAGTGTTGGAGGTTACAGCGCTTGGCAGTGCAGTGTTGCACCAGGATGGGCAGCAAAGCAGAGCAAGGGCTGGCTGCAGGGAATCACTGCTGAATCCATCTCTTGGGCTGGAACAAACCCAGCTCGGTCTCAGTGCTGTCTATGAGATCAGCATCTATGCAAGGCAGGATCAGACAAACTTCAGTGCCGAGTGGCAGGGGAACTGGAAGATCCTCAGGTCTCGGAATAGCTGACTTCTCTTTATCCAGGGATTACATGTAATTCCTGCTTTCAGATACAGGCAGGAATGCATGCAGTCACTAATTAAAGTAAATAGATGCATGAAAGACTTGTTGAAAAATACCTGTCTGTTTGCCAGTGGGATGTGTAAGATCATGGTGAGTGAGAGAATGCACCTTGCTGGGAATTTCCCAGTCAGTTGTGCTTTTTAGAATGCTTTCCCACTAACTGACTGGTTTGGAAAGGGAATATCCAGAGGAGAGCTGCATGAGGAAGTATGGACAGCAGTGCTGAGCCCTGCACTCTGTGTGAGCTTCTGACCACAGGGATGGTGAGCAGGAGGGTTTTTATCACTGATAGAGATATACTTAGAAAAATAGGTGCTTTTAGGAATTCTAATGGGAGTAACGGTGCTCGGTGTGAATCGGAGTGACATCTTCTGCGTCACGCTGCCAGCAGCACCGTGCTGTTTACTACTAAGGTGTAGGACATTAGTAAGAGGAGTTGAGGTCATTACTGGAAGGAGTCCAGAGGCTCTTGGCTCAGAAATCACCAAGACCCAGACACGGAGGGCACTGGGATGGCCGAGGACCAGACCAGCACGTCTGCTGGCTGCAAGCAGGGGATGCTCGATGCATTTTCAACTTTGCAAGTCTCTTGCAGCATCCTTATGGGAAGTTTGCAAATGGATTGGCTTTGCTTGAACAAGTGAAAAACCCTCCTCTGAGCACAAGGGCAAACCTGGATGAGCAGGAGGAGCTGCTGCCACAGGGCACTGAGCCAGGTTAAATCATCCCTGCTGAGTTCACCCTGAGGCCACGGGGAGAGGGACTTACTCCTGATGCTCCAGTGGTGCCTGGAGCTGCTGAGCCAGGCTCTGCCCCACAAGCACACCAAACCCCAGTGCAAAACCCTGATTAACATCTCAGGGCCTCACTCAGGGGCACAGCAAAACCCTCCTGGGGAAGTGTCCCTGCCCGTGGCTGGGGATTGGATCTGGATGAGTTTTAAAGTCCCTTCCAACCCCAACCAGTCTGTGACTCCATGATGGTCCCACATGTTCACCCATCTACCAGAGGTACTTCAGTTTCATTGTGCAACCTGGTTTAAGGATCAATTTATTCTTTAATGATTTCCATTCATCTGATAAATGCAGAGGCAGTTATCAGACTGCAGATATTTTTCCATGATATCTGTGGTAGAGAATCACTTGATTTCTGTACAGCAAATCCACTCTCACATTCAGGGAGAAAAGTGATGTATAAACAGGAGAAACCAAGCAAAGTTCTAGCTTGAAATGACAGGAAACTCAGCATTAGACTGCCTTAAACTGTGTCAGAGCAGGAGATGAATTTATAACATCCTTGTAAGTACTACTTAGCATTTAAATATAGGATTTTCTCTGTGGGCGATGCTAAAGACGACAAGTGTCTGCAAAGCGGATGGTATTGCACTAAATGTGACCTTTTGGCAAGCTGTGCATTAGCAGCCTGCTGACGAGTTCTCCTCACTCCTTTCTTCAAACCTGCTGAACACAGAGCAGCTCGTTGTGCTCAGAGGCGTGAGGCATGGCACACGCGCCCGAATCGCACAGGGAATGTGAGAAAGTGGCTGCGGAAAACAACTGGGAGGTACAGAACATCAGTGCTGAGCGCTGTGGGTGTCCGCTCCCTGTTTCACCACCTTTAGGGGGCAACACATAACCCAAAGCACATGAGCCCCCCCCCCGGGCTGCCGTGAGCTGCAGCACCCCCCGGGTGCAGGGTTCCTGTGGCTTCTCATACATAATTTCACCAGTGGCCATGGCTGCATCCGAAACCCTTCGCTGCCGGATGTGCTTTTGTTCTGAGGTGACACCAATACTTTGTTGGTCACTCACCTCATTCTACCTGAGCAGCAGTACTTATTTTAGACATCTCGTACTTTGATTTAATTCGGTTCTGATTCTAATTATCTGATTACACTGTGAGCTGAGGAGGGAAACCTGCAAAAATTTTAATGAGCTTCCTGCAGTACGTTAACTGCTTTCCTTCTGAACTGGTGGGTAATTGACCATGCGTTGCCTCCTATGATTCATTTGGTAGTTAATTACTCACTGGATAAGCAAATGCTTGTAAGCAGTTATGTCACAATTCCTTGGGGAAAGAATATATACAAGATCGCGTTCACCTTATTTTCACCATGTGCCTTAGTGAGCCTGAAGTCTGCATCTGAGCATCCAGCCACGGTGCCCATGGCACTGGCAAAGGGGCAAATGTCTGGTGCTGCTGGTGGGACAGGAGAGCTGTGTCTCATGGACACAGGTGATGGCATCGCATGCTGGTGGGACAGGAGAGCTGTGTCTCATGGACACAGGTGATGGCGTCGCATGCTGGTGGGACAGGAGAGCTGTGGCTCCTGGATGTGGGTAATCTGGGATATCACAAGCATCTGTGATAACATTAACAGTCCTCCAGTGGCTAAGCCCTACCCTCAGGTTCCAGGCTGCTGTCTGCAGGAGCTCTCCCTGTGTGTCAGTGGCTCACCTATGGTTAAACTCCTCAGGGTGCACACTTTCTGAACCTGAGACCCCCGTGTTGCATTGAGTATCCCAATTTTGAGATGCTTTGGGGAAGCAAAAGCTTTCTATGGAGAAGCTGTCACTGCTGCTCAGCACCCGTCTGGAAGGAGGGAGCAGAGGGATCCAAGTGTGTATGTCCCAGTGTCCAGCCTCGGGAAGCTTTGGTGCCTCTTAAAATCTTCTCAAGTGAGTGTCAGTGACTCCTTAGGACTTGAGCCTGGAAGCACGTGGCTTGCAGGGCTGGAGAGGCTGGGGATGCTCTTACAGCAGCCCTGCAGACTTCTCACAGTGAAATTCTGCACTCTTCATGACCCTGTGTCTTTAATAGCTCTGCTGTCATTGATTTTCAGTCTCCTCATTGGTTTATTTTTGTATCAGGCTATTGCTCAATGAAAACACATAACCCAGGAGAAAAAGACAGTGTGCATCAGGCATTTATTTGTGAGCATTAGTGGAGGGTCCATCACAACCCTTTTAATAAAAGCAGGAGGAAGAGTAGCACGGACAGAAAATCAGTGGGGGGTGAGCTGTGACTCCTTGTCATGCGGCGTGAGGTAGATGCAGGGCCAAGGTGATGGTCAGAAGTGATGCTGCTGCAGCCCTGATCTCTCAGCAGGTTTCCTCTGTAACTTTCTGCTGTGGACTTGAAGGGGGGGAGGTCTCCAAATGAAACACAGAGAAAAACCTCGTCAGGCCTGTGAAATGCCATCCATCCAAGCTGCCAGTGCAGACAGCTCCAGTGTTTGCATACACAGGGAGACTGGAAACAGCTCCTGCTCAGTGTAACTTTCCAAACAGAGCTGTGTTAATACACGTTCTTACTGAGAGCAAGGATGGGGTGTCACCTACAGCAGCGTGCCGTAAGAAGCTTTATGGCATGTGTTCAAACAAATGTTCATGACTGCTCGTACTCAGTAGTTTTCATCCAGAGCCAACATCAACAGCAGGGAATTGCACTGGTTCCCCAGGTCATAAATTGCTGCTGTAGAATACGTATTGACTTTGCAAGTCAGTAGATCTGCATAATTGATTTGCACTGAAGTCTCTCTGCCTGCCATTTGTATAGGAACGTGAAACATGAAAAGCTGCTGACTTTCTGAATAATTGGCTCGACAAATTTTTTCTGGGCAAGAGGGCTACAGGGCCATTTGTTTCACTGCTGATGTATGAGCTCATAGGAGTCAAACTGACTCTTAAATCCACTGGGACATGCACACAAACATACCAGAAGAAAAGGTTTACTTGCATTCCCTTTTGCTATTTTGCCTCCTTTTCCACTTTAGTTTGATTTTATCGAGCTTCCCATTTCCTTTTTCATTTCAGCATTCCACAAAAGGTGTCATGCACACGTGCTTAATTTGCTGGAGAGCACATGATTATAGACGTGTAGGAACTTTTTAAATATGAACTAGAAGGATGTGGATTTTGCCATGCTCTCTACTGAACTGATGCTTTCTCCAAGCCAGCAAAATAATGCCATGGTTACATGGGTGAAAGAAATTTGGGATCCTCTGAGCTCTTCTATTTGCTGTCAAAAGAAAAACTGGGAATGGAAAGACCTCTTGAGCCTTAAAACAGAAGGAAAACAAAGAAAGTGATTGCCTAATGGCAGGTAAAGAAGGTGAGCCGTTGGATAGGGAGATGAGCTGTACATTGGATGAGGTGAGGTAATTGAGTGCATGAACAGGCTGTAGGAGATGTGCACAGGTTAGGTGCTATCACACATTAATTGATGAGCTTTGGACAAAAGCCAGAAGGGAACAAAATTGCACATGGGATTCAAATGCCAAAGCAATAAGGAGTTTGTCTGAAGTCTGAAAGCCTCCATGAATGATGCGCAGAGAAATGAGCACTGACCCATCTAAATAAATCATTCTCCAAGCAGAAGGGAGCTGGGATTGTGACCAGTGCCTGCGATGAGAATCCTGGCTCTGCCCTCCGAGATGAGGGAGATCTTGCCATTGCTCTGGCTTTGCGAGTTTGCTTGGGGGAAGAACCTCAATCAAGATGCTTACAGTTCTTGTGCAGAGCTCATGGCATGATGCAGTGGAACCACTGCATGGCTTCGTGTCTCCTGCAGCCTCAGAGATGAGACTAAAGTGCTCGGGGAGCACGTTTCCAAAAGCTGCTCTCAGCCGTGACGTGCTTTGCAGTGGGATGACTTCATCCCTCTGTCTGAGCACCAGAAACGGCCTTGGAAAGAATTATTTTAATATAGATGCACTGGTTTGGTTGCATAACTAAAAATACTGGATGGTAAAATCTGAGCGAGCTGGAGCGAGCCCGTGGGGGGAACAAAGCCTGCATTCTGCGGTGGGCACGTCTGACTGTGCGGCATTAAACACAAGCAGCTATTTTCCATCTCCGTGTAAAGGCTTAACATATTGTGGGGACTTCCAGCACTTACTGCTCCATTCATGTGGTCTGACCCATAGTAAGTTATTGCAGGCAGAGGGGGTTTTCCTTCCCCCTCTTTTTTTTAAAGACAAAGAGACCCAGTCCCCTTACAGACTTTTGTTTCAATTGGATTTTGTTGCTCTTTTTGCATGCGTTTCATTTCTCTTCACTGCTGGGACATGGAAAGCAGCAAATCTGCATGGGGTTAATGCCTCAGTGCACTAAAAAAAGCAGAGGCTGGCAAGGAGGAGCGGGAGAAAGTAGATCAAGAGGGAGTGCTTTGTTCTAGTTCAAGTGCTTAAAGTATGAGGGAGCACTCATGCTGTTACTGGAGACTGAACGAATGCTGTTAAAGGGATGGGATCTGATTTTGTTTCAGTTTAAAATTTAGTATCTCTGATGACCAGCCCAGTAAAATGGGAAAGGCCCTTTCCAGAAACAACCTCGTGTTGGGGACTTGACCTGCTGTGTAACACCCCAGCTCAATGGCTGCACTCACAAATTGGGTTGGTTTGGGTTTTTTTTCCAAATTAAAACTTTCTCATAAAATTGAGGCTATTCAACACCAGGAAATCACTAAAATCTCAGCCCTCATTGCTGTGGGTGTCATCAACAACGCATCACTTCTGTATCTTGCAGATATATTGAACTTTGTCATTTGAAATGTTAAATCAATTCCCTCCTGTTCTCAGGAATAAAACAGAGCTGGGACTACATGGGAATATCTGGATTATTTCTCACTTCTCTTGAGCTCACAACCTGCACTGTAGGGGTCCACTCCTATTTCATACTTTCTTGTTCTATTTAATATTTTCTTTCCTCGTGGGGAGGCATTAGGGATGTGTCTGGAGAATGGCATGGGGAGAGGCTTTTGCTTTCTAAGAAAGGCATGGAGAGGATTCAGGGGCTCTCAAGTGTAACAAGGGCTTTAGAGGAAGGAAATTCCTTTGCAGCAGCTGATTTTTCCCAGGCTGGCCCAGATGTGTGTGCACGTGTCTGTACACGCGGGGAACACACTCTCGCACCACAACGGAGCCCTGGTGCTGCCCGTGCCACTGTCACTGGTGTGTGACACCATGAGAGCCTACCTGAGAGCCCATAGAAATGGGGCAGAATGGGGGGTGCCAGCCTGAGTTTCCATGCCCAAGGAGGGGACAGGGATGTGAGAGGCAGTGGAGGGTGGCTGCGTGAGATGCAGCCACTGTGGATGCGAAAGCAGAGGGAATGAGCAGAAATGATGCAGCCAGAGCTTGACTCCCAAGCAAAGAAGGAACATAGCATATAGAGGGATGAAGGTCTGGTGCCTGTAGTGCAGAAACTACCAGTACTTTCTCAAGAGTCACGTTTTGATTTGCTGGTTCATTACTGGGGATGGGAGCAGCTCAGGCTTGGCAGATCAGAAGCATTGTCATCTTCTCATTTTCATATACTTCGTACTTTGTAATCTTGGCAAAAGAAAGGTGCCGAAGGGGGCCTATTCCTGACTTTCCAATTCTTGCATTTCCAATGTTGATTAAACAAAAACAATCTCCTACAAGCCTCTTCTTGTTAGATTCTTCAGTCCTATTTCAAGATCAAATAGGCTTTAAAACAGGTCTGGATAAGCTCACAGACTTAATCTGCTTGAAAGGTATAGATTGGGCAACACACTAGACATGACCGTAGTTCACTGCCTATCACAGGTGCCCTGCTGTCCTCTGAAGATAATTCTGCATTTGAAGCTTGCCTGGGACATCAGCAATCTGCAGTTTGCTGTGTGATTCACATAGCACAGTTGTACCTGAAGGCAGTTGTTTAATGGAAACATTCACTTTGCTTTTTCTGCCACTAATATTTGAGTGGGATCAACATTATTGAGACTAATTAGAATGCAGCGAGAACTGATTGTTCATTAGAGACAGGAAAAAATGTTCCGTGGAGCCCTGGCTTTGGTAGAACTATTTCACATAATTAAGCAATTCCACATCTTGGCATTTTATCCCTCTTGTTATCACTGCATTTTGTTAATAAGTTTTTAATTGCAAATCATCTCTCTGACATGAATGGCACTGTGTTTACTGATCAGCAAAAATGCCATGATAACCAGGTTGGGCACCAGGTCCTTCAAAAATACCAGCTGCCAACTTCCCTCTTTTATGTGGTTTGGCATTAAAATATCTTCAGGTTACTTAAAATATATTGATCTGCAGTTTAAAGTGTTATGGACTGCACAGATCATTGGCTAAGGGTGCAGGAACAGGGAGAGAATAGCTCTCATAACCCAAAGAAGTTTATCTCTGTCTTGTAGACCAGCACTTTGCTCTCCTGCCCTTGGCCTTGGTCAGATGGGGCACACTCCAATATTCAGAGCTTACCTTTAAAGTACTTGAAAAGCAAACGAAGTTATCCCAGATTTAGTTAACATTGGTGTGCCCATTTTTTTCTCAGGTTATAAAAATACGTGCCTCTTGCATGCTTTTTGTCATGGCAAGTGTACTCTAAGTACACTCTTAACCACTGCAGGGTAAATTACAATCCCCTTAAATCATTTCCAATTATGCTAAACCTGTAAAATACACCACTGGGTCTCATTCCTCTACCTGAAGTAACCCCCTCAGAAAACCACCTCGTACTTCAGAAAACCAGATACCACATGTACAAAACACTGCTGGATTTTACTGTGTTCACACTTTTGTCCCATGATGCTGGTGCTTTGAAGGTTGCCTGCTTTCCTCTCTCTGATCCAGGCACCACTTTGGCTGATTTCCCTTATGCACCTCTGGTGAAAAGGACATCACTTTGCATCTCCAAAGGACAGAATTACCCCAGAGCAGCCCCTGTATTGCTCTTTCTTGCCAGAGGATGTGTTACACAAAACTGAGGTGCATAAGGGGGGGGGGGGGGAGTATGAATAAACGGTATGAACACTGTTGACAGTACTTCAGTTGAAGCTCCACTTAGTTAAGAAAGTTCGTTTCAAATACTTAGCCCTCTTAAATATTCCATCCCCCCCAGCACTGCATAGAACATAGAGGTTACTGAAACCTTTTTCCAACACCTACAACTTCATTCTTTCTTCCTCTTCAGAAGCTGTTTTGTTCCACCACTCTGATTCAGAGGAAACTTCAGTTTTCGTTTGGGCTTCGTCACATGCTCCTCTGCATTTTCCAATTCACAGATGCTAAATTATACATACTGGAAATATGTTGGAGTTACCTGAGCTGCTGCTGAGGCTGAAGTGTGCTTTGGCCTCAATAACCATACACCAGGGAAAGCTTGACAAGGCTCCACTGTCTTCCTATCATGCTTAATTTCCTTTGGGTCACTGCAGGAATGGGTTTCCCTGCTCGAGGCTGAAAACATCCCTTCAGGAAATGTGGTCTGCAAAAGCCGTGTGCATGTGAACCTACCCCAGTTTGTTACAAAGAGAAATGATAAAGTATTGAACACCAAGGGTAAGAAAACAAGTACAGCTATAGCCTCACCTCAGTTAAAAGTATCTATCAGTCCTTGGGCTGGAATTATTCTCCATGGGTTAATCCTTTTAAAATCCAAGACTTTGAAATACCAGCTGCAGCATGTGCGAGGGGTTCCGTAGCAGGTAGAGACAACCGGCTCCACATTTACTGTTCCTAGAAGATCCAATACCTTAAAACTATAAATACAGTGTTTGATTTCCCTTTTAACTGGATGTAATTAATTAGATCAGAAGTGAAAACAGTTGCTTAAGTGCTTGATATTACCAGAGGAAGCACACCCTGCAAGTCATTCTTGTATGCCCAGAATAAACTCCTGTAGTAGCATCAATCTAATAGCTGTCAGCAGCGTAACTAAGGCATTAGTCACTGGCTGCTCAGAAAATTGTGTGTTTGGAACAGGGAAGGTAACCACCCAGGATTTGTCTTAAAGGACATCTGTTATTTCCTCCATTATGTGGAGAGTAAAAGGAAAGCTGAGTGAATAAAATAGTAAAAACCTTTACAGAGTCAACACTATGAGAAGTGACTGTTCAGACAAATACTACGTGAATGCAGAATTAGCCCAGAGGGACCCCTGATCCTGTGACAAAAATTACCCCTAATCAAAAAAAAAAAAGAAGAAAAAATAAGAAAAGCAGTGCTTTCACCAGGCTGCATCGACCCCCGGATACAGAGAATGTGATGGCCACAAATGCACCTCCCTGCCCTGAGAGCTTCCAGAAAAAAAACAGGATAATGGAAAAAAGCTTCTTCAAGGCCATTTCTTAAAGAGCAGTGGAACATGTGCATTTCTCAGAATGAATGGCAGTGTTATTTTGCCTGTATTAGTAAAGATAGCAATTATTGTTGGCATGAGGTTTGTTGTAGTTTATACAGCCTTCCCTCAGTTGCCCTTGATAGATCGTCAGCTGCAAACAGAGCAGATATTTTAGCAGAAACCTGCGGAGCAGAGTTTCTAAGAATAAAATCCTTGAAACAGTTTTTGTGGCTAATGGGCAATCAAAGACGTTTTCTGTTAGAGCAGCATCGGGAGCGCACATTAAATCTGTGCTCAGCCCTCGGCAGAGGGAGAGCACCTGTGGTACCCACAGAGCCACCCAGGGCTAAAATTATCTCTCGTGGTGAGCTCGAAGCGTCACAGCCTGCCAGGAGAGAGTGAGATTCTCTTCCAGTTAGGGCAAAATTCATAGGCTTTGGCTGGAAATGCTGGACTTCCTCTGAAGCGAAGGAGCTGCCAGGGCATGGAAACGTCTGAGTGCCTCACCGTGATGCACTTGAAAGGAAAACTTCTCCTGTCTGCTCAGAAATAAGGGTCTAGATACAGAGTGTTTCTTTGAGGAATATTCTGGACTGAAATAGTGAGTGAGTCCAGTCTCCAGGAGCCTTCCTGGGCTCTTCATTATGGTTGAATCTATAGAATTTATTACGCCCCATCTAACTGCAAATGGAGCAGCAGAAACAGACGGTTCAGTGTGTGAGTCAGGGCTGTTGGAGTGCAAAATCTTGCTACTTGCAGAAATGTTAAGAGCTAAGTTCAAACGGAAGGTAATAGCAATGATACGTGGAAAGTATTTATTAACTGATATGCAATGATGCATTAATATTTATTATAAATTTTGCATAGGGATTTAGCCATAAACTGAAGCTTTAAATAACTGTGTTGCAAAGAGAAGTGGAAGAGCAGCAGCATGATTAAAAAATTAACACCATGCAAAAGGAAATGAGTTCACCTGAAAATGTCTCTTAAATAAAATATTTTCACTTATTTTTCATGCCATCACCTTATTGCCATCCAAGGCATGTAGTCATTCTGATGACAGCTGCTGCCATTCATCCATGAGAGAACGGCGCTTCCATTGTTCTGCTCTGTGAACAGGAGATGGGGAGAGAAAGCCAATGTTTTGGGGCACACTTGAGGTTTCAGCTCCCAGGGCTGATTCTTCATTCAGCAGGTGAGGAACTTGGTTGAAAACCACATCAGGCAATGCCAGAACTCAAGCACAAAGTCTTCCTTCCAGTTTGAAAGCTTTGATCTAAACCAAAGCCTAAACTTGAGGACAAAACCCAGAACTGGAAATCTTTAATGATCTTGACTGCTTCATGCCCATCTCTCAACCAAAGCATTGGCAGTGCCCAGGTTTTGTGCAGGCAAGGCCAGGTGGGCTTGGGCTGGCATTTCCCAGAAGCAGCAAGCAGCTCATTCCCTGCACCCACCATCAGCTCTGCTTCTGCAGTCCGTTTTTGCTCACTGAGGTGGCAGGAGAGAGTTTTTCCATGCACTGAACTGTGCAAGTGCATTGGGGTTATACCCACTGCTCTCTATTCCCTTTACTGTACAGTTTAAGGTAAAATGCTGATACATTTGTGAGGACCCTGGAATTCTTTCCCCCTCAATTCACCTGTGTTTCAGAGAGTGCACCCTTGGAGCAGTTTGTCAGAACTAATGCAAAATCTCAATTTTCAATTGAAGAAAACTATCCTTGCTGCTTCTCTTATAAAATCATGAGGCTACAGCTTCAAGTTAAGGAGTTAGACAGTCCCCATGCAGGATTCAGTGTGAATGAGATGCAGATGTAACTGGTGTGAACCACGCTGCTGATGCTCTGCAATCTGCAGTGGGAACGATGGAGGAACCTCCAAATTTATGCTAAACCCAAAGGACTTGCATTCCTCCGCTCTGCCCAGACACTGCTTCTGCTGCCACTGGTGGGAGATGCCCCTCTGCACACCAGGGTGAGAGGTGCATTAGGCAGAGTGTTGGAGAGAGAGGTATTTGAATGGTTTAAAGAAGCTGCATGACGTGGTTCTGAATGTAGCATTACATTAGATCCTTTTTCTTCCTTCTGCAAAATTGATTATGTGCCCATTTATCACCTCCTACATGCACACTAGGCTCATTCTATTTGCCTTTTCTCATTCTTCAGATGTGCTTTTTGCACCATCAAAAAAGATGGAGCACTGGAAAAAAATGAATAAATATCTCAGTAACCCCTGAGGGTTTTGCTCACCTTCTTAAAATCTGGTGGACAAAAGAGAAGGAAAACAGGATTCAGATCTTCAGGTTCTGGAAGTTGGCATATATCAAGTTGGAGATGCTCAGTTTTCCTCTTGCCTAAGTAGTCCAGGGATTTCTCTGCAGAAACCAATGGAGTACGGTCTGAGTAAAAATGGAAACAGTCTGTCTGAGTTATAAATGGTGCTTGCTACCAGTGGAATGAATTCATGAGGAGAAAAGCTCCTACCATCAGGAGCCAGGAGAAAGGAGTCAGTGGAACAGCAGAGAACAGCGATGGCTCTGTCAAAGACAAAAGCTATGAGGTGTTCATAGAATAGAACCCATTCCTTACAGTTTCCTTAACATCCCACCGGTTTTACTTACAGAGAACACCCATTCCCAGCCATGACACATCTATTTGTAGCTCCGTAGGATCAGCTCCCAGCAAGGCCATGAGAGTTGGGGCAGTCTGGGTTGCGGGGGCTGGGGGAATGAGCACACCGGAGCTGCCCAGAGCTACCGCAGGGGCACTGCCAGCAAGCTCTGGTGGATGCAGCACCCCCGTGATGTGAGGTCAGCACAGGCTGCCCCTCGCTGCATTTAAGATCCCCCTTTTTCATACACATTTCATACAGAAATAACATTTTTGGCTTGTGTTTGATGGTGTTTATTTGTAGGCAGGACACTGAGGAGATTTCTAACAGTCCCTGTGCACTTAGCAGGGACCTACAAGGACGCTGAGAGCCTCTTCTATGCTTTGAATAGAATATGTGATGGAAGCACTTCATTTTAAATTTTAAGTGTATTACATGTGTCAGGTTGTAAATCCAAGAAAGGGAGAATAAATACAGAGCCATGCTGATGTTTGGGTTTAGAGTGCTGACTCGTGCAGCGTGAAGGTGGCTTTGGATCAGAATCAGGAAAACACTTGTGTCAGAGGCACCACAGTGCTGTGTGGGAGTATGGGTTTCTTTGGGAGAGGGAGAATAAAGAGCTGAGTTCCCCTCTGTGATGATCTGAGGGTAACCTGCTCTTAACCAAGCACCAACACACAAACTGCTGGAGTAAACCCAGGTTTGTGCCTGGGGGAAGAATGGTGCAGCTGAGGAGGCAGCCGCAGGCAGTGTCAGGAGGCACTGGGGCCTGGGGGAGCTGTTCCTGGGCGCTGCCATTCCAGGGGAAAGGTTTGGTGCCATTTCTTGATGACTGGGGGTAGGTGCTTCCTGGGCACAGGACCTGCTGCTGCGTGAGGACTGATGCCATTTATTTGTAGGCAGGACACTGAGGAGATTTCTAACAGTCTCTGGGCACTTAGCAGGGACCTACAAGGCAGCTGAGAGCCTTGAAATGAGAGCCTGAGAAATGAGAGCAGGAATCTTCAAAGGCTGATGCTGAAGGCTTTTACAAAACACGCATTCTGACAGTGACAGAGCTTTGTGCTACCAAAAAGCAGTTGATTTTGTTTTAAAAGGGAAAGCCCATTCAGTTTTGCTTCAATGATTTCCCCTCATGTGAACACAATAAGGAGCTTAATGTCCACTCCCTACCATGCTGCTTAATTAGCAGCTGAAGGTGTTAGGCTAATTGAAGAATGATTGCAGTCAAATCTGCCTTAGCAGCTGAAGTGTATCTTGTTCCTTCTGCAGGGTGATGGGATAGGGATGAGAGAGTGTTGGCTGCAGGCTCCTTGTCTGCCTGTGCCCATCTGTGTAGAGGATGAGTTCCTCCTCTGCACTCTAGCCTGGTTGAGCATTGTGGACAGCAAAAGGTTTGTCTAATTGCAGCTAAGCAATGGGATTTCACGATTTAGTTTGAAGTAAGTCTGTACAAAACCCACCCCCGTGTTCCCCAGTGGGCAGTTCTCCTGTGGGTTGCACCAAGCACCTCCGGAGCACTGGGCAGGGTGTGCTGCTGATCCAGGCAATGCCATGTTCAACCAAAAGTGCCTTCCTGGAGTGAGGAGCTCTGTGGGGAAGGTGAGCCAGCTCTTGGGTCACCCCAAAGGAGAGCATGGATTCTGAGGGTAAAGTAACTGAGATGGCAGGTCTGCTTTGTTTTGGTTCCCTCCTAATTAGTCATTAATGATCTTTTTGCTATCTGTAATTACAGTATGTTTCAAGATGTAGTTAATAAAAGGCAAGTAACAGAGTATTGTTTTATATGAGTGAAGCACTACAAGTTCAGTCCTTGTTCTGCTGTTGGTAGTTAAGGTCTTGTCCTGAGGGCTTCTTGTGCATCTAGAAGGCAGGTTATGTTTTAGCTGCTCTCTTTGATAGTGATTGATGTCTGCCACCCCTGTTTGTACAAGAGGGGAGATTTAGATCAGGTGTTCAGTGCATCCCTCCTGTGAGGGTGGTGAGGCGCTGGACAGGGTGCCCAGAGAAGCCGTGGCTGCCCCATCCCTGGAGCAGCTTTAAGGTCCCTTCAACCCAAACCAGGCTGGGATTCTATGGTGAAAGGTGTTTTTCCCTCTTGTCTGTCTGTGTTTCACAACTAAAGAGTTCTCATGGGGGTTCAGCCTGTTCTATCAGCAAAGACTACATTACAGTTTTACCTACCTTATTTAAATACACAAGGAGTATTTACACAAGGAGTATTTTCCAATATACATTGGAAAGGAGTGTTTGAAGGTATTTCTGATACTTTGGCAGGAAGGGAAGGAGATTTGATGCTCCTGTGGAATGTGTAGGGAGGAGCCTGCGTACCTCACTGCAGGTAACTTTCTTTAAGCTGCAACATTTTCACCCTACAGACTCTCAAGCATATCTCAACTTCATTACTTCCTAATAAATTAAACTAATAATGAAAGAAAAATGGAAAGCTTGGGAGCATTTGGAGGGTGAAGCCTTGGTGTTGTCTGTAGTGGCTCTTGGGCTTTGCTGGGCTGGGATATTTCATAGCCAGGACCAACCTGGAGTGATTTGGGATAACAGAACATAAACTGCAGCACCGAAGTCTAATGCTCCTACATAGAGAGCTGTACTTATTCTAGGAGGTGATGTTCTGCTGTAATGTATCCATATGCAGGTAGAAGAGGGTATTGTTCTGAAAGCCGCTGTGGTGAAGCTGTATCTAAAATGGGGAAAACCTTGGGGAAAAGGTTAAACAAACGGTTCAGTCTCTGTGGAGATCTCTTCTGAAGCTGAAGCCTGTCCTGGCTTTCCAGTAGTGTAGCTAAATTACTGGAGGGCATAAGAACTCATGGTCTGCAAGAGGTGTGAGTGAGCCTCTGTTGTGAGCAGCATTCCCAATAGCCACTCTCGGAGAGTTTATTTTCAGGTTCAGAAGTGGTTTTGCATACCCACACGAGCTGCAGCGCTGCTGTTCTATTTGCACCCATGTGGGATGTCTCCTGTTTGAAAAAATGCTGACATTTCCATGGCTCCAACACTCTCAGCGGAGATGGAAACTCCATTTCAAAAGCTGATTTGAATTAATACTGTGATCTGACCAAACATTTACCTGCTACACAAGGCATGATATTTTGCCCAGTGTGCAGTGAAAGTACTTCCAGATGGCACAGATGCAGTTATCGGCCATGAAAACTGAGCAAGGAGTTACTGCGAGCAAATGCAGCTGAGGAAGCCCACAAAGCTGCCTCTGTCTGGGGAAAAAACCTGACATTTAATCATGCCATGGCAGTGAAAGTGGTGGTTTTTCACTCCCAGCACTGACCTGTGGTTCCCACTTCTTCACAAGGAAAGGCAGAGCGTGCCCTGTACAACCATCTGCCTGCTTCACTGCAAACAGTTGTTGTGCAGAAGCTGCAGTTAATGCAGAGCTGTTAATTGTCTGACCGTTAAATTACTTGGCTTCTACTTAGTCCCCACCGGGGACTAATTTTAAATTCAATTAGCACAGAATTTAAAGGGATATAGTTGAGGGATTCTAGAAAGCTGAGATCTGAAGCCGGGGGTGATAAGATGCAGTGAGGAAAAGGAAACTTTAATCTCAAGGTTTTAAACAGGAGAAACTCCGAAAGAGGAATTAAATTCCCTTTGAGCACACGTGCACAAATGAGATTCCTTTCTGTTAATGCATTGTAACTTCTGATTATTTTGTTATTTCAAACTATTCATCAGCCACAATTTGAACCAACCAATGACATCTTCAGGGATGAAAGTCGTGGGGGTTTATTTTTAAGTTCACACGTTGTTGAATTCTTTAGGCACTGGCTGAGACTTCAAAGTATCAAAGTGCAACTTCCATCGTTTTCATTCAGTCAAATGCAAGACAGATGAGAAACCCCATTAGGTGAATTTCCAGGATACTCTTGCAAGAAACTTAGGTAAGCAATGAGGAATCGGTTTGGAGACCAGCTGGATCCCGGTCCCTGCACGGAGACGCAGTCGTTCTTTATTTCAAGCAGCTGGTAGGTTGGTGGAGGTGGAATATGGGTTTGCAAAGCAAGATCTGGCTCAGACTGATCTCCCTTGAGAATATGCAGCAGCCCACCTTGAAGCTCTCCGACTCCTGACACATCTGCCCTGCAGCTGCAGCAGTGACAATGGCATCCTTTAGTGCTTGGGCTCAGTTCACTTCTATGCTACTCTTGTAAGATCTTGTGTATTTATATGCTAAGATACAGGTTGATACAGACCAAGGAGTTGTTCAGAAATGTCTGTGTCCAAAGTGTGAACAGCCTGGGGGGGGG